>BGZK01001465.1:0-147710 GCA_005406025.1 Eumeta japonica
TATATATAATGAAATGACATTTCATTAATTCAAATTTGCCGCGCTTCGCGCGTTTCTAGACTGTCATAGAACATCGGTAGGTGGCGCAGCGGCGGCGAGGACGCGGTATTGTAATGGCGGATGATTAGATTGTGTTTGTGCATTTTACTGTTTGAAAAACTTATAAGAGATAAATAAAGAGGTATAATTGAAGAGGTGATATTAGTGAACTTTAAATGTCGTTTCTTTGTATTTTCAGGTAGGATAAAAATGTAATTGGTATAGTTAAAATATGATTGTTATAAATGTGTGTTTTAATAAACAAAACTTTGTATTTTCAGAGAAACAATTTGTGGTTTATTTTGAAAATCCTCAATAATATTATCTTATAAAACGACATTTTCGTTAACTAAAACAATATGGACCGGCTGCAATTGAATTTACGATGATAGCCTCAAATGATGGCAAAACTAATGTATTAAGTATAACGTCAATATCTACAGAAGGAAAATATTATGTTTTACCGGATGAACTGAAGCCGGTAATTCATCATACACATATTGTAAAATTGAGCTCTTTCCCAAAATAAAAATAGTATAAAGAAAAATCAAAGTAGAAAAATATGGATAAAATTAAATGAAGATCTTAAGCAAACATACATGGATGAGGAAGGTAATATGCAATTTTAGATCAGTATTTAGAAGAAATGAGCACAAACCAACCAAGGGCAAAGATGATAATTTGCAACATATCTTGGAAAAATTAATAGAAACTACAACAAAGAAAGAAAATCAACATAACCTAAAACATATTTCAGAGAAATTTATTATTGAAAAATTCACAAGCAGGAACTCTAATGCAACGCAATGGATAGAGAATTTTGAAAAAGAGTGTGACCGCTTTAATATAATAAAAGATGAAACAAAAATAGATATATTGCGACTATTTTTAGAAAAATCTTGTTTGGACTGGTATAAATCGATGGCCATAAAACTATCAATAAATTCGGAATGGATTGAATGGAAAAACAAATTTGTAGAAACCTTTAAAAACCGAGGATGGGATGTAGTCACTTATGCTTTCACATTCAGATATAAAGAAGGACTATTAATTGATTATGCTATAAAAAAAGAACGGCTTCTACTAGATGTAAACAAATCGATGGACTCCAAAACAATGATAGATCTTATCGCAACAGGCTTACCTGGGTTTATCTTACAAAAGTTAAACAGGGATGAACTCAACGACACCACTGATTTGTTCAACGAAATAAGAAAATATGAAGGTTTGATGTATAAGAAAAACCCAACTATGATGAAGAGTAGTACATCCTTTTATAAAAATAAAACTAATGAGAAGAAATCCTGTAAGACTTGTGAATCTCTAGACAAAGGAATTAGATACCATCCGAGGAGTCATGTTGGTTCAGGAAAAATAAAATGAATCTGAAAAAATTTCCAAAATCAGAAACGTAAATAACAACTCCATAATTGAAGTAGATATAAACACCGAGAAAAAACGAGTAAGCACGCCATTAATCAAAATCAAGCTCTTATTAGAAAATAAACTAGAAGTGAGTGGCATTTACGATTCAGGCTCACAGATCTCTTTAATAAATTCAAGATTGATTAAAGTAAAAGAAAAAAGGATAATGTGAATATAGCATATATGAAAACGGTTAATGGTGTGAAAGACAGATGGCTTGATAACAATAAAAGTAAAAATATTTGATTTAGAAGAAGAAGTGGATGTACATATAGTAGAAAATGAAGATTTTGATGATTTTATAATCGGATTGGATATGATAAAGAAATTCAAATTAACTCAAAATGAGGACTTGCAGATAGAACAAAAGAAAATAACAAATAAAATGGACAGAATGTCTAAAGATAGTATAAATGAAGAAAAGAATATAAAACATTTGCAATAAATTTCAATGAATATTTGGAAACAGAAGAATTTGTAAGTTTGACAGACCATTTAGATAATGAAAAGAAAACTGAGATAGAGAAAATTATAAATGAATATAAAACAATTTTGCTAAAGACAAGTACGATATAGGATCGGTCAGAGATTATGAGGCTCACATAGATTTACAAGTAAATAGATACTGTAGTAAAAGACCATACAGATGTACAATAGAAGATAGATTAGAAATTGAAGAGCAAATAGCCATGTTGCTAAGAAATAATTTAATAGAGGAATCATACAGTCCGTTCCTGCTCCAGTGACATTGGCATTTAAAAAGGTGAAAATAGAAAATCCCGTCTGTGTGTAGATTTCAGAGAACTAAACAAAATTGTTGTTCCACAAGCTCAACCCTTCCCGCTAATAGATGATTTAATTACTAAAACTAGAAATTGTATGTATTTTACTACACTGGACATAAACTCGGCATTTTGGGCAATACCACTTCGAGTGGAAGATAGAAAAAAGACAGGATTTGTCACGCAAGATGGCCATTTTCAGTGGACCTGTCTCCCTTTCGGCTTGAAAACATCACCAGCAATTTTCCAGAGAATTCTAAGCAATATTCTAAGAAAGCACAACCTTACAGGATACGCCATAAACTATATTGATGATATTTTGATATATTCGACCACCTTTGAAGAACATATAAGACATATAAGAAATGTATTGGAGGCAATAATAAAAGAAGGCTTTAGATTGAAGTTTACAAAATGTACTTTTGCTTCGAGTTCAGTAAAGTACCTCGGCCATGTAATCGAAAACAATTCAGTAAGACCTCTAAAAGACAATTTAATCTCAATAAGACAGTTTCCAACTCCTAAGACGCAAAAAATATTCGACAATTTTGGGAAAAATAAACTTCTACCACGAATACATACCAAGAAGCGCAATTATTTTAGACCCATTACATAATTTATTAAGAAAAATGAAAAGTTTGTGTGGTCAGAGAAGTGTGAAGAATCATTTAATCAAATAAAAAGATGTTTATGTTCTCAACCTGTGTTGGAAATTTTCGACAAAGATTTACCAATAAAAATATTTACAGATGGATCTCTAGAGGGTATCGGGGCAATACTAAAACAGACACAAATGGATGGTAAAGACAAACCGGTGGCATATTTTCAAAAAACTGAATGAAGCTCAAAAACGTAAAAGGCTATATACTTGGAATGTTTAGCTATAAAAGAAGCAGTTAAATATTGGCAACACTGGCTAATTGGAAAGCATTTCACTATTTATTCAGACCACAAACCTCTAGAGAACATGAATATTAAATCCAGGACAGACGAAGAATTGGGTGACCTCACATATTACCTATCTCAATATGACTTTACAGTAAAATATATACCTGGAAAAGAGAATGTAGAAGCAGACTGTTTGAGTCGAAACCCTGTATTAGAATCAGAAGATAACAAAGAGGAATTATTGAAAATAGTTAATTTAATACAAATAAAAGATATAGTTGAAGACCAAGAAAAAATGAAACAATAAAAGAAAAAAACAAAATCTACTATATAAAAATAAAATATATTATAAAAAATGAAGAGACTAGAAAAGATTATCCTCTCAGAAGAATTTAGTAAAAATTTATAAAAAGGTACATGAAGATTTATGCCATATTGGAATCAGACAATTACAAAAAAATAAGCCCAATATATACAGCTAAAACCTAACAAAAATATCATAAATATTTGTAAAACATGTGAAATATGTATAAAAAATAAATCAAGATGTCAAGGAAAATTGGGTTTAATGTCACAACTGGGACCAGCAACAAAACCATTCGAAATAATGTCTATGGATACTATAGGTGGTTTTGGAGGATCTAGAACAACGAAGAAATACCTACACCTTTTAGTAGACCACTACACAAGATATGCGTTTATTGCGACATCAAAACACAGAATGCAAATGACTTTATAAAACTAACAAAGAAAATACTAGAGACAGATGAGATCGGAATAATTCTGACAGATCAATACCCGGTATTAATTCAAGAGAATTCAAACAACATTTGCAGGAGAATAAAATTAAACTAATTTTACAGCTGTGAATACACCATTCTCGAACGGCTTGAATGAAAGATTAAATCAAACAATAGTAAATAAAATAAGATGTAGAATAAATGAAAAAACAATAAGAGAACATGGACAACAATAGCAAGAGAATGTATACAGAAATACAACGAAACAGAACACACGGTTACAGGTTTTGCACCAAAGTATTTACTGGATGGCACAAATGTCAGTATCGTACCAAATGAAATTAAAACAATAGGAAAGGAAGACAAGTGGATTGCTGATAGAATATTAGCATTAGAGAATACAATAAAATCCCACAAGTACAACAAAAATATTTGATAGAAATAGAAAGATGCAAGAGTTCGAGATAGGAGACAGTGTATACGTAGAAAATGGAAATAGACTTAATAGAAAGAAATTAGACGAATTAAAAATAGGCCCTTTCAAGATAATAGAGAAAATATCGAACTCCATTTACAAGATTGACACCGGCAACACAAAACAGAATCAACTTTATTCCACATAACAAAATTACACCCTGTCACAGCAGAAGATGAAGTAGAAGAAAACGAATATGAAGATAACTTGTAGGTGCATTGTTTAAATATATTATTTAGAATTTTCTCTCGGAGATATAATGAAATGACATTTCATTAATTCAAATTTGCCGCGCTTCGCGCGTTTCTAGACTGTCATAGAACATCGGTAGGTGGCGCAGCGGCGGCGAGGACGCGGTATTGTAATGGCGAATGATTAGATTGTGTTTGTGCATTTTACTGTTTGAAAAACTTATAAGAGATAAATAAAGAGGTATAATTGAAGAGGTGATATTAGTGAACTTTAAATGTCGTTTCTTTGTATTTTCAGGTAGGATAAAAATGTAATTGGTATAGTTAAAATATGATTGTTATAAATGTGTGTTTTAATAAACAAAACTTTGTATTTTCAGAGAAACAATTTGTGGTTTATTTTGAAAATCCTCAATAATATTATCTTATATATATATATATATCTTGAATTATCTGAACTTCCATTCAATTATACTATTTTCGGTATTTGTTAGTTTGGCTATTTCAACAGGAAGTTAAGACAACACATGGTTAGATTTGTAATTTTTCGTTAGTTAAAGTTGCAAAGGTATATAATAATGAGACTGGACTACCATAGCCATTCAAATCGTTCTATGGTATTCCAGTCTCATTGTTGTATACCTTCTTTTCAGTTTGTTAAAGTGTACATGTCAATAGCTATGTCCGTTATCAAAAATGTCAAAGCGTGTTTGCATGGATGTCTGTCATACGGTGACGGCTGGATGGATTGTAATCGGGGCTTTGACCATTCGTCACATAAAAATTACTTAACGTATCTGTATGTGACTTTGACCATTCGATGCAGAATCATTTATAGATGGTTTTAAGATTCCTATAATATTGCGTTTTTTTGTTCTCCCTTACAGAATAACTACTCATTTGTTATCTACCACTAATGCCCAAGGAAGGAACAAGATCAGTAGGAAGACCTGTATTGGAATCGAGAGCGGACAGGGACCGGACCGGCAATGGGAATCGACGTTGACAACAGGATCATGATCGCAATCAAAATTGATAGAACAATCGATTGAAACAGATCATTAAGGAATTTATTCTATGTCCAGGAGAGGTAAAAAAATTTAATAAATTTAAATTTACGCCCAATGAAGCGCGCGGGTAATTGTTAGTTCAACATAAAGGTATAAAGGAAATCAATGGAAAGATATGCGATACATTTTAGGGATCTGTGAGAATAAATAAATATGTCGATGGTCTTAGCGATTTTCCTAAAATTTTGTATAGATACAATTGGAAGTCAATATAAATATGGTTTAAAAACACGCTTTTAAAGCACATCAAAATAAAAAGTGAAAAATAATCCTTAATATGAACCTAAAAAAATAATGAATAATAACGAAAAATACTAGTATTATTGTGGAAAAAGCGTGGGTTGCTCTATATACGAAAAATGTGGCACAAAGCGCCCCACGCTTTTTCCCCAATAATACTAGTATTTTTCGTGATTTTGTAATTTGGATGTCAAATGCTAAAAATAAAGAATACAAGGAATAAGTAATTAAGTTATTTTCGGAAATCATTCACACTTAATTTATAATTAGTCAACATTTAATTTCTTTTTATAAACAACTAATTAGTATATTTCCTGCTTCCCCCCATCACTTTTTCAGTAAAACTACTGACAAATACCTAATTTCTACAAAAAATGATAATAAGCCTGGAGCAGAATAAATATTTTAATAATAAAATTTCTAACTATTATAAAGAACTTAAAACAATTATTAAGAACTAGTAAACACAAAAAAAACAGTATAATTTGAACCTTACACATAAGCAACATAAAAAGTTATATTGTCTATATACCTGTGTAGCCTCACGAACTTTATGGTCCACATCAGTACTCAGTGTTTGGTAAGAACGTGTCCAATAAGGCAAAACAGATTTAATATCTTCTTCACTGCCATTTATAACCAAGTTTGTCAATTCTTGCAATGCCTGGATATAAATATTATAAATGATAAAAACTCAAAAAAACAAGTAAGTATTCAAACCACATTTAATTTTACAGATACTGCAAAGTTTTTGAATATATGAATATTAAATCAAAGACCATCAATATGTATATACAGAAAGGATGGGACATAAGGTACCAAAATATTAGGTCAGGAAAAAAGTGATTTCACATTTCTTAAGTAAAAATTTGCAGTAAAATCTCTTTGGTTGTGTTGTTTGTATCTGGCTAGTTTTGATACCATTAAATAGATGACATAAAAAAAAAGAAAAATAATAAATAAAAAAGTGTACCACTATTTCTCTATTCTTTTTCTGTCCACAAAAATGAGAAAAATGTGACACAAGCCACGAAAAAAAATTGTGACGTTTATAGACCTAATATATTGTTAGTAAGAATAGCACAAAACTGGTTCAAGCATTTTCAGTCTGATAATTTTGATGTCAAACATGAACCTCATTCTGGTCGACCTGTTATGGATAAAGTCAATGCCAATTTGGAAAAGTAGAACAAGATTAGCATATTCGTACTCACAACATAGCTGAAAACCTTGGGATTGGGATTGATAACAAAACAGTTTTGACCTATTTAAAAAATGTGGATATACAAAAAACTCAATACTCGGGCCCCACATGAGTTCACTAAAAGAAATCTAATGAATTGTGTACCATTTGTGATTATCTATTAAAACATAATGAAACTGAACCGTTTTTGAAAAGACTGATCACTGCTGACAAAAATTGGAGTACCTACGCCAAGAATGTGTGCAAAAAATCATGGTCAAAGGGCAAGTAAGCTTCACAGACTATAGTGAAACCCAGATTAACTTGCAATAAGTTGATACTATGTGTATGGTGGGATTGGAAGGGAATTATTAATTGAGCTTTTGCCAGGCAAAATCATAAATTCCGATCTCTACTGCCAACAGCAGATGACACTCAAGCAAGGAGTAGAGAAAAAATGGCCAGAATTGATCAACAGAAAGGGTGTGGTTTTTCACCATGATAATGCCAGACCACACACATTTTTAGCCACTCAGCAAATATTGAGAGAATGGTTAGAAAGTGTCCATGGATCAATCATATAGCTCTTGAACTTGCATCCTCAGATTTTCACCTGTTTTAATTTCTTCAGAATTCTTTAAATAGTGTTAGGTTAATATCAACATTGTCGCAGTTTTTTGATCAAAAATCCTAAAATTACTACAGCAATGGGATTATGCCACTGCCAACAAAATGGCAACAAGTTGTTGAACAAACTAGCATATATATTGTAATTAAATGTAAATAATATATAATAAAAAATTATCTTGTATTTGTATATAAAATATGAAAAAACCTTTTCCCAGATTATGTCTAAAAGCAGTGGTGTCAAAACTAGAAATTTACACCAGTGATAAAAGTAGAACAAGTTGTCAGTTTCACAAAATAAAAATGCCAACTTGTATCATAAAAAAGGGTATGAATTGATTTCCAAAATGTACAAAAAAGACAAGATGCAAGTTTTTTTTTATTATCTCCTAACTATCATTTTGATTTTTCTTTATTTTGTCCATATTAAACATAAATAAAATTTTAACTCCCAAACAGCCATATATTAAAGTACCTAATGATATAACTTCATAATGGTCTCCAATTGCATTTTATTATACAGTGGAATCTCAATAACTCGAACCACTTAAAGTCGAAATCCTCAGTAAGTCGAAAAAAATTGCCATTCCCTTCCGATGAACCCCTAAATACGTGGTATCTCGAATTATTTAGACTTTGTAACTCGAACAAAATGTTATTTCTCTATGAAGTATTGATAATACATATTTATACACTATAACATGAATTTCAAGAAGAAGACTCTGTAAGTCGTAGTTGGTAAAATATAATGACATCTTACTTGGAATCCCCTGAAATAATAGCAATAAATTTCAAAATAAATGTTGGGGTTCAGGGCTTCTAATCTATTGTTTTTGTCTTGTACAAGTGCAATGAATGAATACATTCATGAAACTTTCTAAGTACCACAGCTGTGAATGTTATGTTTGTTCCTTGTCGACACAGTTATATGTATCTCGAAGTTCTTGTTAAGTCGAAAACTCGTTAACTCGATTTTTTTTGCATTTCCCTTGACATTCCGAGTTATTGAGATTCCACTGTATATAATGTTTAAAAACATCTATTTAGACAAAGAAATATGCCTGGAACTTATTTCTCATATAAAATAAAAGAAACAATTATTACATTTGTCAAATATAACAATTGACTCTGTCATCTTATGGTTTTATATTCTATAATAGACAACACTTATTTAGATTAAATAATGTAATGGTGGTCCATTATAAAGTTAATAATCTGTCAAGATCAGTCTCATAATTTTTTAAGGCATATTAGTTGTAACTGGCAATTGATAAATTTAATTTTCTATTAATATTAGGTACCTAAAAAAATGTGAATGACATTTATCTTTTTTTCCTTCTGTAGAATTCAATATTTTCCCAAGAGTATAGAACCCAATTTTTTATATCAATGTCAAAAGCAAATTATTACAACTAAATTAATACTAGAATGTGATATTGATTATTTGTAACTAGTTTTTAATGTTAGAAAAGAAACCATTTAGCTGAGTAGGTTTCCCATACTTCACATATTATATTTCCTCAGAATTTTCCTGAGCCCTGAATCGCAAATCTACTGCTCTAGTGTTTCTAACATGTCACAATAAAGAATGCTAATATGGATAAACTAGGATTTTGCAAGATTTTGCTGCATTTTTCAAAAATTACTTGTGGTGAATGAATTCAGGGTGCTTTCAATATAAGTCAATAATGTAAATTTATTATAAAATTAATAAATTAGAATTCGAAATTGTGATGAAAGCAGTGTAATATGGAAAATATAGGAAAAAAAATTATTAGGTGCAACTTTTATTTAAAGAGAAAGATATTCAACATATCTTTACATGATTAACATTTTCATCTCAAATAGTAGCTATTATCCTAAGTGTCCTTACTCCATCAATGAAACAAATGTGTACCACAAAATGAACCTGAACACTCAACCTTTTAATATAAAATTAAATAATTGTATAGTATCCAGTCATAAATTATAAATAGTAAAACTAACCTTGATCTTTGTTACTGGATCTTTCTTACTTAATTTCTTTATGCATAACAAGAAATTAGCATTTAGAGACTGATCGGTAGCAATAGTATCAGTGAGGGTCGGGAACAATGGTAGGACCTGAGCTGCTGTCATCGAGTCTGTTCCCAACGACCATCCGCCGCCCGATAGAAGCTCAGCACTTCGCCCACTGCTTGATGGCTAATTGAAACATTTGGTAAAACATTTATCAAATGTAATGCAGTAGTAATATCTAAAAAAATATTTTTGTTAAAATCTCTTTACTTACCTTGGTTCGACTTTATTTAAAGTCCAATCAAAGCAAGATAAGGGCAATAGAAACCACTGGGATAATTTTTTAAGGTAGATTGCAATACATATATTTTATAATTACAATCAAACAAAAATAGATTTGGGGCAATTCTTATTTTATAAAAAACAAATCAAACAAGTGGATATATCCATTTTGTCAGTATATTATACAAATAAGGAAAATATAGATGAAGTAAATGGTAGTTTCAAAAATAAAGAAAAAGAAGATATTGCAATTTC
Organism: Eumeta japonica; assembly: GCA_005406025.1. NCBI lineage: Eukaryota > Metazoa > Arthropoda > Insecta > Lepidoptera > Psychidae > Eumeta > Eumeta japonica. The sequence continues at coordinate 10,196 of BGZK01001465.1, forward strand.
TGAACATTTAATGTCTTTAGATTTCGAACAAACAAAAAAAAATGTTTATGAGTATTGGTTCCTTATAATAAACATTTATTGATTAAAATTTTATTATTGAAATTAATAAATGTTTAAGACTTCAAAATTTGTGTGGTATTAAATATAATGTATAATGTATGTGTAAGGCTTATCTCTCTTGACATAATATTTATAGGTGAAGTCTCAAAAAAGTGATTCAACAAACAAGGGGGAGATCAAAAAGGCTAAATTTAGAGTGATGTCTTTTATAAACAACCTTAAAGTAAACTATATTTTTTTGAAAACAAGTTCATTTAATTAAAAAGTATTTGATGGCTTTATGCCAATTTGGTGACACCATGCGAAAATGGTTGCAGAGCTAGAATGAATAAAAGTTAGTAAGATTTAGGATCAGAATGATGAGTATGTAGAGCGATTGAAAGATACATCGAGTACAATCAAAAGAGTATTAATGTCTGGAATTTGACGAATTATTGAAGATAACGAAATCTATATTACTATACGAAACAAAAAAGTATGTATAGTGAATAAAATAGTAAATAAAATATGTGAGTAAGAAAAATAATGAATGCGGGAATTTTGAAATAGGGAAAGTAGTTAGTGAAAAGAAGAAAGCATGACTGGATTTATTGTCTGTAAAGGCCAATGACAAAATGACAGAAAGGACAGTTTGAAATATAAGCTAAAAGAAGCTGAAAGTACGTATAAAGAAACAAAAATGAAAGCTAAAGAATACACGAAAAGAAGAAAAATGAAGTAAAAAAATGCTGTGACAGAAAATTCTCGGATAATTTCCGGACAAACCAAAAACATTTCTGGAGTGTGATGAAAAAGGCCCTGAATAATTCTGGGACATTGTGTACAAATATGATTAAAGATGATAATGGATACTACTGGATGTGGAGTCATGTGAAAGAGCACTGGAAGAATTATTTCAAAAGTGTATTTGCATATGACGATACAGTTGAAGATCATAACGTCACTGCAACTGAATATATGATTGATGATGACAATGAAAATGAAATTACTATGGATAAAATTATGAAAGCACTAAAATGTGTGAACTGCCGGATATGACAGGATGTCATCAGAGATGCTGAGGGGCGGTGGAGGGTGGAGGTGTAGTGGCATGCCTGCTGTACCATCTCTTTAATAACTGAAAAAGCTTTAGGGTATTTAATGACTGTTGCAAAGCCGTCACTGTACCACTTTATAAATGGATAGGCTCATGCCAGGTTTACACAAATTACTGTCTTATAAGCCTCCTCAACATTGTGAGCAAAATATATGATAATCATTACTGACAGAGTTGTGAATGAGACTGAAAATAATATTTGGGATATACAAGTGGAATTTCGAAAAGGAATGGGGTTATGGTTCAAATTTTTCACTCTGCAAAACATTACAGAAAACTATTTGGCCAAGGGCCAAAAGGTTTTTTGTATTATCAAGATCTAAAAAAAGCTTATGATAAAGTGAAAATAAATGATCTATGAGAAACCTATCCATGCATGATGTGAGTAGCGGATTGATACAGGCACTGCAATCTCTATACAGGAGCTTGCAACAGAATAAATGGGGCATACACTGACTGGTTTGCCATCCACAGGGGTGTCAGACAGGGATGTGTAGCTCCACTGTGGCTATTGAATCTATTCACGGATGGCTACTTACATAATCTGAAAGAGTATGAATGTGGACTGAGAATGGATGAGCTATCTGTCAAATGCTTTCTATATGCCAACGACCAAGTAATCTTTGCGCCGTCGACATGCAGGCTGCAGGAGATAAAAACTAAAATAAATGATTCTGTTAAGAAAAGAGGTCTGAAAAGAAATTTCAGCAAAACCAAAGTAATGACAGTTGTAAAAGCCGAAAGCACTATTGATTGTAATATATATATATATATATGTTGGAGTGAAAAGTGAAAGAATTTGTATACTTGGGTGGTCTGTTTATAAATGATGGTAAACATGATAGAGATATCAAAAGGAGAGTGAATGTGGAAAATAACGTGAATGGGGTCTTGCTTGCTATTATGAATAGCAAGCAATGGGCTCCTCATCACTACACTTATGTAAGATAGTGAAAGTTGGGTATGGCAGAAAAAAAATACAAGTAAAATCAGTGCAGTGGAGATGGGATCTCTTCATAATATGGGTGGAGTGATCCTAAAAGATAAATGTAGAAACAGTGATGTCTGGTGTGATATAAAGATCATTTTGTGATTAAAGTAGAAAAAGGTATGTTGCAGTCATTTGACCACCTGGAAAAGATCGTCACCCTACAAAATCCTATGAAGACCATATTGGTCACATAGTAAAGAATGATCAAATTTTAAGCAATCAAAACCGAAGAGCTAACATGAAAAGATTAATGGATGTCAGTGAAGAGATATACAAAGATAGTACCACGTGGGAATGGTCTCTGCCTACCTTTCTGGGGAAATAGGAGTGAATTTATATTATTTCTGTATGGTAATAAAAGAAATTTCAGTCTGTAGTGGTTTCTATACTAGAATAAACTCCCACTGTACTTTTATAACCTGTTCTCATGGGTTTTATATAAAGCTCACACTAAAAAACCTTGAGTTATAGAAACATGACAAGTTGGGAGAGCACATTAGTGGGCAAGGTGGCTTACTTTGCTTCACATCCCAAGTAGAACATTTAAGTTAAATAGAATAATAGAGAATTCCACATAACCATAATGTGTATTTCTTCCACATGAAACATCATTTTACCACTACGCAGTAATAGCAGTTTAATAATAACATTTTAACAGTCACTTGATAAAGAACAAATCATTTAATAGTAATGTAAGAATAAATCCCATATAAATCAAATGAAACTAATAATGGGATATTACCAGTAATTAAATAAATCTTTGTTTAAATGCATCTGCAAAAATATTTATTTGTATTAAATCAAATGTTTTTGGAATAGTAAAGAATATGATCCTAATACAAGAACTTTTGTAGTTATATTGACAAAATGATATTTTCTGACTAAAATAAGTACAGTAAACTCCCGTTTATCTAAAATGATCAGGATGGTGGCCGATTCGGATAACAAAAATTTTGGATAAACTAGTCCCCTAATTTCCTACAAGAAACACCCTGAATTGCATCAATACTGTGAAATATTATCTTAAAACATGCATATGTATGCTATGGTTATGAATAAGCTTACACATTTTAGATTAAAAAATATATGTTGCCGTGTTAAAAAGGAGCCAAAGTATGATTGAAAACCACATTTTAAGTACAGAATAACATATCTTGTTAATTTTGCATTTTTACAAAAAAATCTGCCTTATTTGGCAGTGGGGCAAGGTTTTTCGAAAAAAAATCATCCGGATAAATGTGATTGGGATAAATGAGAGTTTATTGCACTTTTCACTCATTCAGCTTTATAATTTGGCAGAATTGTAAAAATTGACTACTTAAAAATTACATTCTTGAATTAGAGGATCCATTGTGTAAATGGCCCTCTTAATTAATGTCTATTTCATCCCATATTCACTAAATTGTATTTTGAGATATAACATTCTCTTTATATATGAGATATTTTTTCTAAAAATTGACTGTGAGTTCACTTCATAAAATAGCATAGACTATTTATATTACAAAATGCAATCTTTTTAAGTTGCCAAAAACACAAATCTGGCAAGCTCATCATAACAAATATAGGTTGCAGTTTCCATACCAGCTGATACAGCTATCATATAGACATAAAATACTTCGATAAAACATAAAATATTTTAGTGATCAGTAGCAACTTTCGAATTTGAGACAGAACTCACTCTGACATTATTTTTCGTCCGTTGACTCTGTTTGGTTTTTCCACCCATCTGTTAAGTATATAAAAACGGATTACAGCTGCGTTTTATACAGGTCTGGATCTCATATATATTTCCGTTTTAAGAAATTCTTCGATATCATCCAAACAATAATGACTTTTGATTTTGATTATCAATCAACTTGTTAAGAGAAAAAAATGTTTTTTTCTTCTTCTAGAGATTTCCTGCTTGCATTTGATTCAAATTTTTATTGACTTGTATTTATATTAACAAAATTAGTGATTTTTGGTTGTCGATATGTTTTATAATTAGTGGGTTCGCTAATTTACTATTCAACAAATTAAAGTCACAAATGTTTCGTCCAAATAATTATTGACTACGACTTTATTATTTTAACACTAAATCAATTCAAATTAATAATCACTTTGACTATTAAATAATTAGTGTGTTAGCCAGTGTCTTCCTCGTGTCTGACAGTTCAGACAGTTCACAATTGTCAAAATTAGACACGTTCGTATCCTAAATTATAACTAGTCATTTAATCCTAAATAGAAAGAGGTTACACCAAATCAACTATGTTTATGCAATTTGTAGTATGTTCTAAGACATGGGTTTTGATATATTTTTAAATATAATCTCTACACCGCTGATTTAGAAAATATTGATTTCACATTAAATATGTACATGAACTAGCTGACCCGCCTGCTTCGCTGGGTAATTTTTATTATAAATAAAATGGCGAAAGATTTACGGAAGTCGAAAAATGAGTAGCCTAGAACCATCTACAAATCATTCCGCATCGAATGGTCCCAGTCCCATGTCTATACGTTTAGTAGTTTTTACGTGATTGGCAACAAAGACAACCTATTTTCATTATATATGTATAGATTCACTGAAACTATATTTCTGTTCGTAAAACCTACTTAAATCACTATCAGTATATACATAGGTATGTGTAAAGTTTTCTTCTCATGCCAAATTAAAGATACAATTAGATAACTATTTGTCAAATATGATTAGTTTTATGTTTTCACTATTCTACGACAGACGCCAATTATAACAAGATTTTAAGATTTCCAAGGAACATGTAATCAAAGTTTAATCCAATACTTAACAAGTATAACATGCACTTATATCCAGTCTTTACTTGTGTCTAATATATCCTTCTAGTAAATTCTTCGCCTATAGAATTATTTGATTTATTTTGGCGAGTCTACTTGCAGAAATAATTGTAGTACACAACGATGCATTATTAAAGGTAAAAATAACTTGATTCACAAGATTCTTAAAATAAACTGCCTCGTTATAAAATGTTTAGTCATGCTTAGGCTTTAAAAAAAATGGTTCAGATATCTACAACAAAATTAATGGGGAGATAAAAAAGAAACATTTTAGGTGCTCTAGTTTTTCCATAATTTTAAGGACATGGACTTGTTTAGAAAATAATGCCAGTATCTTAAGTTTCACAACTCATTGGTTATCTCCTAAATTGAAATTTAAGCACGGAGGTCTTTCTACGTAGCCTTTCTTTGATTCTTACACTGGCGAAAATTTAGCAAAACATGTTACAAAATGACCGTATCGGTGGTTTCCAGATTGAGATTAGATGAAATGAAACATGTAGAATATACAGATTCCTGAATATACAGTAGAAGGCGTATATTCGTAAATACAGTGACAATAAATCGCTACGGAATCAGTTGATCGCTTGTCGTTAATCACACTTGACTTGTCAACGCTCCGATCGCAGAATAAAACTCTCCTCTTGCGCACCGCTATTTACTATTTATAGTTGCCTACTGGCCTTCCAGAAAGTTCAGAACAAATAGGCCACGACCCATATAAATAACAAAGTTTCATTACCTCTCGAAAGGTCAACCCTCCCAAAATTTAAAATCCATTTAGAAATAAGATGTACCCAACATCCAAAGGACCGATGGAGTCAAAAGTCAGCACGCGGGGCTTGTTTACTTAAAGATTTCTATTCTTAGATATTTATTTATATATGCTCATAGTGCTCCTACATTGCACAGTTTAAGCTATCCCCCTCTTTTAGTCTGGGGCCCAAGTGTCAGACCATAAGAAGGGCTTTTACAGACGAACAACTAATACATTGTCTGCACTAGGTTTCAAAATCACTGTGACAGTTTCACCCTATATAAGCGTTGTCACATCTGTGTTAATGTTTTGTGTACTCTCAAATCGTTTTCGTACATGTGGTTGTAGAAGGTTTTTAAGACGAAGTTTACTTTGGGCTTGGTTATAATTAGCTACAGATATGGGTCTATTCCATTCGTTGTTTCCCATTTTCTATATAATCGTTTTGCAATGTTAAACTATCCCATTGCACCCAGTAACTTTTTGTGGTGGGACTCTTTGGCGCAACTTAACTCCAACTTGGCTTGGAAATTCTTACTTTACACATTCCAGAATGAGTTTAAGGTTGACATCTTTTTATACTCGTTACATATCTTCGTTGCTCCAATGGTCGCTGATTGTATCGGTCTTATGATCTTGATGGACGCATCCTTATTTCTCTCTTGTCTTGTGCAATGTCGGTAGTTAGGAGGGCACGCCGGCGAGAGAATCCACTTGCATTCCCAAAAGATTTGCCTCTTCAATATTCCGTGACAAATTCATATTTTTGCAGCTGTTCCAACCAGAGAGCAACCAGATCCTCTGAGTTCTTAAGCAGTAGCAGTTATTGTAAGGCCACATGATCTGAATATAGGCGGAACTTCTGTCCGAGTAATATTTGTGGAAATGCTGAAACGTTTTAATAACGGTCTGCAAATTCCTTCATCTCAGAAAATAATTCCTTGCCGGCTCAGACAAGGACTTGCTGAAATACGCTATCAGTACTTTGCGATCGTCCTTAATTTGCGGTGAAACTCCTCCTATGCCGGTATGACTTGCGTCTGTATCAACGATGAATTCCTTCATCATTCGCATCCGGGTAACATAAGAAACGAATGTGTGAAACGCATATTCTTGCAAGAATAGATGTTTCACATATTCGTTTCTTGAGTTGTTTAAATGCAATTTCAGAACATTCATCCCATTGAAACTGCCGTTTCTCCTCGGTTAGTCAGCGTAAAGGTATAGCGATATCCGAAAACCCTTTATAAATCGTCTATAATAGGAGCATAGTCCTAGAAAGCAGTAATATCCTTTAGTGTGGGCCATTTGTTGCTTTCGGTGCTTAGATCGTGTTAGTATCGGTTCCGATACTCTCCTCGGATGACCCAGGTTAAATTAAATGATTTCGAAAAAATATTGTTTTCGAAAAAATATTTTTTTTCGAAAAATGATCTTTTCTTCGGACTAAGCTTCAAGTTTACTTCTCAAATTTGGGCAGTACCTGCTACAGTTTTCGTAGGTGATCATCAAAATCCTTTCCTATTACTATTATAATAATAATATTACTATTATAATAATAATATTGCTATTATAATAATACTATTATAGTAATAGTAATATAAATACAATCATCCAGATATATTAGTCATGATTTTATAGTTAGTCCTACCAGAATCTGTACTATAAATCGTACAAAGGTAGCCGGGGTATTACATAGCCCAAACGGTAGAACTTTGAACGTGCTGGTATTCACGTTCTTTTTCCGTTTCGTCCAACAGCACATAGCGACTTGGACAAACTTTATGAATATTTTTGATAATGCATTTGATATACTCGAAGCAGTTTTTTTAAGCAAAAAAGGATGACTGAAGACCAAACATCAATCCATCAAGAATATCACATGTTATTTAAAAAAAAATAAACGTGTGGCATTCGGAGACTGCCGCGGTAAAGCTATTGCATAGCATTTTTTATCAACTTATGCAATTATAACTATTTATTTATATAGGCATTTTTTTTCTTTGATATTAATTCAAGTTTTTCATCACTGTCTTCATTAATAAATGCACCTTGTTTATTCATATTTAAAACACTTTATACTCAAATTTTACGCATATAGCTATTCACCAGCGACTGCTATTCACTGTTGTACATAGGTACACCTATGTATACATATATACCTACTTGTATACTTACGGGGTACATGCGGTAAGTGTGGCATTATAAAGATATGATAGATATCTATACACCTATATATATTTTCTCACAAACAGCTGCTTACGTATTCGTCCAATTTCGGAGCAGCTCGTCTCGATCCGTGTGAGCTTCGTACAGTCGTACCATATACATACATGTTAAGCGAACGCTCGGCCGAGCTACATGGTAGGTAGAGTGGGGTGTGTTAGGTTTTATTTTCGTTACGGAATTTCTTGATTCGGTCGTCGCGCTCAAAGCCCGCGATAAAAACTAGGCAATAATTTAAAAAACCCCTTCTTTTTATGAATTTTTCGTGAACGAACCAAGTAATTTTAATATAATTTACAACGATCGACATTGTTTTTTTTTTTTAAAAAGCAAATGGTTACACATTAGTATTTATCAGTAGAGTACCTTAAAAATATTCTAAAAGAACATTTTTTGAAAAGTTTTCCTCTTATAATATTTTTTTAGCTCTTGAACAAATAAACCTATTTTGACGCATTTAGCAATGACCAACATTATTTTTATAAGGAGAATAACTGGATAGACTTTGAAATTTATTTGGAGCGATTTACAAAACAAAATATATTTGGGGCGATTTACATATACAGTACAGTATGATTGTTATAGATTCTTAGGACTCTAAAAGGCCAAGACCTGGTGAAAACTCTGTTTTCGCAAATGGGACTGAAAATAATAACCTCCCATTTTTACTAAAATTATTCAATTTTCATAGAGCGAAGCTAAAAAACACGTTTTGTCATGTCAACCGAATTCGAAAATCTTGAAGTACAGATGAATTATAAGCGCACATTTGGTAAGCCATCCCGCATGACCAGATGGGAAGGCCAGTATTTCCAACAAGACTAATAAAAAATTTGCTAAACTGATGCTGATGTGCATGTAGACGTTGAAGCCGCATTGCCACGATTATGGCTCTCCTTATAGAGCGTAATACGTAATCCGGAACCAACTCCTGATCTCGGGGGCAAACCAGGACGTCCGCCCCGGGTGGTTGAAAAAAAAAAATTGATTCACACAGCGCATCCTACGCACGTTGTTCTTTCAATTATTCATTTGATTTCGAAACGCCCAGTTGTTTTTAAAATTCAAAATTCCGGAATGTGCTGCGAGCAGCTTTAACGCAGTAAATTGTTGGCAACATCTAATGGCAAGAATTTTAATTCAATCAATTTATTTTTCTTAATAAATAGCGATAAAAATTGTTTTAAAGAATATTTCTAATGGATTTTTCTCTCAAAAAGTATTTTGAATATTTCTTTAAATTAAATAAATTGTATTTTCTGGAAAAAAAGTCTCTAAATAATCATGAAAAATAGTAATTATATAGCATTGAAGCTTCATCTACTAACTTTGAAAAGTCTAAGTATCAAAAATGACTTTTAACCGTTCAAAAAAGGGACACGCATTATATGTTTCTTATACAAAATCTTATGTCATTCAAGTGAAAAAGCAAAGAGATAATAAAGATTGCAAATTCACTAGAGTTCTTATTGCCCTGATCATAAAAAATGATAATTTGCATTTTTTTTAACAATTTATTTCAAACACTGGAGAGGGCGCCACTATCAATGTTGATTCCGATCCGGAACTGTGTAAGTATAGCAGAATTTCTTTGTCCTCGGTATTTCCCTACACCGAATCTGATGTATAAAATGTCGTTTAAAATTTCACTGACAAAAGGTTACGAACATAATTGCGACTACAGTCATTTGGCTGAAAATACGTTCGATTTCCGCGTTGGAATGTGGTAGTTACATAATTATATTGCTCACTGAAGTAAACTTATAAAGTAGTTAGCAGTATTTTATATGCTAAAAACGTACGATATTTAACAAAATAAAAATATGCCACGTCTAGCATAACATAAACATTTCTTGGCATCTAGGAGAGAGGCCGTTAATAAGTGTAGGCCCGAAAAATGATGACATTACTGCTAAATTGATGTATATTAACTTGTGCTTGAAAAAAAGGACACGAGTTTCTATTTTAAATGTTGTAAAAACCTTTGGAATAGAATCGTGAGCTTAATTATCGTGTTTGTAAAACTTGCAGAGTATTGCGAAATCGCTGACAAATCGTAGAGCTATTTATACTATCAAGCACAAGCTACCTGTAGACCTTTCTCATTCATACGTAAAAATCGACTCAACATTTTTTTAATTTAGATCTTCGAAAAATTACGGAAATTATTTTCAATCGTTTGTTATCGACTTGAAATACGAGGTGTCTTTTCTTTGGGTCAAGTCCTCTAAGTTAAAATGAATCGGATTAGCGACATTTACTACTCTCACTTAATTTCAAATTTCTGAAATAGGACTTTATAAATGAAATAGGTTTTAAATTATATCAAAAGCAAAATTTTTGAATAATTTTTTTTTTAACTAATTATATTAATAAGATCTCTTCCAAAAAAATATTAGTTCTATTCCCGAAAAAACTACTTGTGAACACCATCAAGGACGATTAATTTAATTGATATATATTTTTAGAGGGAAACAGTAACTAGAACAAGGGTTATTTCATCGAATTCTGAAAGAATAAGAAGTATCAAGACTGGGATCATGGCACTGAAGATTCATTTGCTTATGATTTCCTGAAAACTAGGGCTTAATGAATTCATTAAATTTTAAACAATCAAAAAAAATTTTACCGCCATTTTCCTTTGTGGTCTCAATTCAGAATTAGGTTACGCCAGCTTTTATTGCAGGCATCGTTAAATGCTTTGAAGAGACTCCTACTTCTTATGACATGGCAGGAACCACGCTATGGTCTCAGATTATATATTATAATTCCAATAAACCGCAATAGTATTGAATGGGCAAGTGGCGATGGCGTTAGTGGGCAACCGAGGCCCGTAACCGCACACTTGCTCGCTAGCTCGACGTTTAGTTGACAGTCGCTAATACCATTTTAGGAGATGATTCGTAAGATAGTTTGCTGCTAGAATGTGTCGAGAAGTGTCAAGTGGTATGATTTTGTTGAATTGTATGAACATTGTGATTATATGAAAAAATCGTTTTAATCAGTGTTGTTTTAGTAGATACGTAACTGTAATGCAGTATCATTAGACAGCGACGACACCTTTTTAGGAGAGACTGCATCAGGTAGTTTAGTGCTAGAACCTGTTAGAAATTGTGAATAGGAATGTGAATAGGAGTCGTGTTACTGGATAATGTGTTAATTTTAAACCTAAAAAACGTAATTGTTTTAGATATAGAATAATTTTATAAGAGTATTTCAATATCGGTCCTAATGGCCGGACGGCTTCAGGGTACAATAATTATTTCAATAAAACTTTTTTATAATTGTCAATATAATATATATTTAATATTCATAAATTCAATATACATTATAATATCAAGTAAAATGAAGTACTATAATTTATATATGTAATATTTTAACATAGTATAGTCTATCGTAAGTTTAACAATGTATGTAGTACTTATGTTAACAAGCGAGAGGCGCCGCCTTCGCTAACAAATACACAAACGTCGTCATAGTACATAGTGCCATCTTCGTTTTATGTAAAAATAAAACTATCTCTCACAACTTTAAGATTTACAAAGAAAAAGTATGCTTAAGGAAATTAATCTAAAAATGTGATGGGTCATTATATGGTACATCGATCCGCATCAGTCACTAGTACAACTAATCTTTGGTTGACCTAGCCCACCGAGTACTCGTTACAGCCGACGCGAGCGGGCGCCGCGACATGTAACGGCCACAACGTAACTTCACAATAATAAATACTGTACTTAAGAGTATAAAACATACGTCCGCGAACGACCCCTACGGCAATAATTTTTTTTACTAAATCGATTAGTTTAAAATACTGGGACGAAACTCATTTGGTAGCCGAGAGTCGGAATACATGTAAGCGACACATGGTCAGATTAATTCGTTGCACGGAAACCTGTGAGGACGCCAGACGCAGGCGCCGGTGGCCGCGTGCGCCGGGTCTATATATATATATATATATATACTATATACTTACAACATAATACATTTATCTCTTCGTGGATTGTGATCTTAATTAGGAACTCTATAAAAGCGATCGATAGATCGTAGTCGCGCCCGGATTTCCTCGACACAAACTCCTTACGAGAGCACGCCGCTCCTAGAAGCTGCGTGCTTTCGCAAAGCGCGACCGCATCGTTGCGACGAATGCAGCCATGTTCTTGTGCATGACCAGAAAAAGTTGGTCTATTGCCGAGAAAAGTATGAATTTTGGAATAGGCAAAAGCGCAGTTGTGTGCGGCCACTGATTTATCACAACGGAACTATGTTCTAAGTAAAGTAATGAGTGAACAGGGTAAATTACTCAAAATGCTGACAACCGCACAGAGATGATAGTGAGAAAACGATAGTCCCTAGTCGCGGCGACAATACCCGTAGTAATCAAATTATGATCGATACCAATCGTTCTATGATCGCAAAATTCTAAGCGTTTTAGGTTGTAATGGGAATTCTGAATGTCGAGTGAATGTTTAACCATTGCCAGTTAGTTGTATCTATTGTAATTTGCGCCGTGTTGTGTTCGTGCCGCGCGTCTGTTGTTTTATGTACGACTTATTGTATAACAGTACCAGATGTATAATACTCTGTTACCAAATTTGCGTTTTTTTGACTTAGACGTTCGTCAGTCTCAGAATAAAAACAATAATAATGACTAAGTTTTGAAATTCCTCTTAACTATGTATTCGCTTGAAAAATTAAACGGAAGCGATACTTCTTTGCAGGTGTTTAGCGAGCGATATGAAATGGAAATAATTTATTAGTTTTCGCAGAATAATCTTGTCTCGGTAGAAGCGGCGGGTATCATCCGGAGAATCATGTACTTGGGAAATATTTTCTAAAGTATTCCGTGTTTAGGCTGACAGGGTGCATGTGTGAAAGGATACAGAATGGTCACAAGGAACCCTCGCGTCGACGGCCGGCTGCCGCCGCGCTCGCGGGGAGGAAAACGCGACGTTGTCCTTCGTTTAATCGTGATGCCCGACGTAATCCAATCATAATTTAAAAAGACAATGATTATATGCAACTCAGAAAAAGGTCATAAAAACGTGATAGTGATGTTTACATAAAATTATACACTTTTTTCGTAAATTGCGCTGGTTTTTTTTTCAAATTCAGTTATATTTTTGTTTACCATTTAAACCAACGATAATTTGTAATTAAATTCGAATACATATATGTTATCGTTTTCAAAAACGAATTTCCCGAGGTTGATTCATTTTCTTTTATAAATAACAGCAATATTTGTAAAAAATGTTAAACATAAAAGTAAACTGCCGAAACTAATGTTCGCTGTATTATTTTAAGTATTAAAAGCCATTTCTGGATTTCAGTTTATAAACAATTCCAGTATGATAGTTGTAGGACTATGATGGGCATCATTTTTATTATGGTCGACGAGTTGGTCTCTCCTGACCATACCGTCGTCTACGGCCCGGCCGTACGCCCTCACGCCTGAGACCTTGTACAAACACGAACGCGTTTTGCCATTGCCTACAAAATGAACATTGCGTATTGAAGAGATCCCATAGAAGTGTTATGGAATGCTTCATGACTTAAATTAAGATTGAGACTATCTAACTACTTAACACGATACTATATAGAAGCTAATTCGATAGAGCAAGATTTAAATTAAGTTGCATTTTTATTGGAATTTTACATTTTTTTTACATATCCGTCATCGTACACGCACTTCATCACCTGGACGAGCACAGCGGCGTCGTCAGCACCGATCCTCATGCTCGTCGGTCTTTTCATTCGCACAATTCGAATCACACAAACAATTTGAATGCCATTCATTCTTTTCTTAAACAACGTTATAAAATAAATTTAATTTATAAATTTATGCTTAAAATAAAGTATTTTACCTTCATTGGAGTATTATGCCACAGGTACTGGCCTTTGGATGTAATCGTTTAAGAAATTAAAAACAAATCACAAAGGTGTAACTTAGGGCTAAGGAAACTGCCGAGAGCCCGCGGCTGCCGTCCGCCGCCACCGTCATTGCGGGCTTGCTCTTACTAATAATTGTTGTTTTTGCAGTCGAATGATGCAGTTAGCGAGCACCGATACTCGTCGTGGTAAGATTGGGGGACGGGGTTGCCGTGCGGCTAGTCACGGTACGGTTTGCATATAGCGAAGCGATGGTTCATGTGCTGACTGTAAGAACCCGAGTGTGAGAACTTTTTCAGGCATTTACAGCACTGAAAGGGTTTCTCTCCAGTGTGTAATCGCTTGTGCTCCGTGAGATGGTGCTTGTGTTTGAAGGCCTTAGGACATTCGACGCACTTGTACGGCCGTTGACCTGTAAAGAAAAATACAATTAAGCCGTGCAGAAAGCTCGCACATCCTTCGCGAATGAAACCCTATACTAACCGGAGTGCTCATACTTGTGACGTGCGAGTGAGCTTTGCTTCACGAAAGTTTTGTCACATTGGTCACATACAAACTGGCCTTCCGGTTCACGGGCTTCCGTCTTCATTTTGGAACGTCGCAATGAGATGTCGTCTGTTTCCACACCGCTGCCGACACCCGGTGACGTGATCGGTTCTGCGCTCCAGGGACGTTCACGCGCAGGACTGGGTGCATGCGGGCCGACATCCGGTCGTGCTCCGGTACCGCCCGCCGCCGGAGATGGTGACCGCCGATAGTCCGGGAACGAAGATGACGAACAATTGGAATGTGGATACGCAGCACCGAGATAACCTCCATGCTGTGGAGTGGTACTACGTGAAGATTTCTGACTTAAATTGACAGCCTCTTCCGAGTCAGAATTTCTGCCCGTACTGATAGGGCTACCGGCAGGCGAACACGGTGAACTACACACCGGCCCCGATCGCTTCGTCGATAAGTCGAGCGGCTGGTCAGAAGCGAGGTGGGAGCTAGCGAGGCGACGCACACGTGCACGGTTGTTTTGGAACCAGACTTGTACGACTCTAGGATCGAGTGTGAGCCGCTGTGCTATACGACGGAACTCATCGCGAGTGGGGCGTGCGTTTACTGCATAGTGTTCTTTAAGCGCAGCTTGCTGTTCTTCGCTGATGGCGGTGCGGACGCGAATTTTGCGCTCGGCGTCGTGTGTACGATCTTCGTCGTCGCTGACACCACCGCTACCGCTGACGCTACCGCTAGCGGTACTAACACCGCTGCGTAGGGATGCCCGCATCTCTGCCTCTAGTCGATTGAGCGCAACGGTTTCGGCTACCTGAGCAGCCAGTCCTTCGTGTTTACGGAACGAACTGCCACAAAGTGTTTTTTCGTGCTCTAACAACTCGTTCTTGTCACGAAACGAGGCGCCACAATTGAAACATCGATGAGAAGCAGGAGAAGGTGTCCGAGCAGGACACACCGTCAGCGGAGAGAGTGGCAGACCGGGACATACGTTTCCCGAAACCGGTGAAAGTTTTTGCATGTTAGCACGCATAAAATGTTTAGTGACGGAAGCGTTTACTGATTCGAGAACAGGATCAAAAAGTGGCGGGGCAGGCATATCAGGGGACGGCGCGGGCCGGGGCGGCACAGGGGAATCTGTGCGCTCGTCTTCCAAATCAACATCAAGATCCATAACGAGGTCGGGCGCGCTACCCTCAGAGCGGCGTTCGTCGTCATCAGCGGTATGGGCAGGATGTGCGACTCGTGGTGGCGCGGGTGTTTCGGGTTTACGTTGGTAATGTGCGGCGGTTAGTTGCTCGAACAATTGACCTAGCGAAGCGGGGAAACTGTAAGGCGCAATACCACTAGCAGGGCTGAGCGGTACGCCTGGTGGTAAGTAAAAAGGGTGTGGCACACCCGGAGCGCGGTGGAAGCCGTCCTGCGGTGCCATTGATGCGAAGAAAGCGGCCGCCGCGTCGCTGTACTTGGGCAAGATCGGCAAGAAGGGCGTGGCTGGCGTAGTTTCTCGGGCCGGGATCGTGGAGACGGCGCGCTTACGGGACGGGCTACGATCGGGGTGCAGTGCGGGATTTGTGGGCTTGATGCGACCCATCTTGAGGTTCATAACGAGACATTTCTTTGAAGTCATATGGCTAGAATAAGAGCCGGAGTGTGAGAACTTCTTGCCACAGTTAGCACACTGGAAGGGCTTTTCGCCACTATGAATTCTTAAGTGCTCTTTGAGGTGATGCTTGAACTTGAAGGCCTTGTCGCAATCGTTGCATTTGAACTTGCGCAGCAGTGCGCTTTCGTCGTGACTGATCATATGTCGCTGCAGTCGGTACACATTCGCAAAATTCTTGTGGCAGATCTTGCATGACTGCAAACAAAGAATTCATCTTGTTATCGTCAAGAAATTAAATCATGGGTGCAGTGTGAAGAATCAAAAAATAATTTGTAATGAACATACAGCATATAGTTGTCATGAATACTTTTGAAAACGCAAAATGATACAATAAATCCGCAGAAAGCCGTCATCGTACTTTACGAAAATGTAATTATTTTTATCTAATGAGACAAAATAATAATTAACGTATTTGCTTACTATTCAAATGATTTTAATTCATTATTAGAATTTACTTTTAACTTCCTGCTATGAAAGTTGAAAAATTTTCATAAATTGGGATGTCCTGTTTTCAGTCCGATTTTCGGGAATGAGTTTTCATCAGATTAGGACGTTTTAGTGTCTTAGAAATCTATTTTAACCACTTTCCGAAAAGTATATACCTAAATAAATGTATAGATAGGTACATTGCTTTTGATAGCGATTATCCCATTTCATTTTCATTTGCAAATGACTACAATTAACTCATGGCATTAGTTAAGTACCTCAGATATCTTGTGAAGGTCAACTATTTTAGAATTTTTTCCAAAAAATAATGTAAAATAAATATATTATTGGGAATATTGTTTTTTTCTTCTTCTTTTATTTGAAATATCGAATGAAAATTTATTTAAAATTAAATTTATTAGAAAAGTTGTCAAAGAGGATAATTTTGTACCCTCTTTAACAACCTTTAAAATGGTTTTTCTATAAAATTTGTACTTCCTACATTGATGTATAAAAAGAGAATATGCACAATCCTGCACTCAAAAACAGCCGCAGTAAATGAATGCTAAAACAGCTAGTTTAGCACTCATTGCATTCAGTGTAGTTTCTCTTATCTTCCATTTTGATGTCGAAGTGTTATGTTAATAATGCAATATAACACGTAAAGAGCTATGAAAAAGGATGGTATTTCTTATTTTGGCTAAGCAAAATTTATTTTACTTATAATAGGTGATCAATCACGTATTATAATGAGTATTCGATGAGTATTTTGTATTTCTTCATTTAAAGTAGCATCAAAAGCAGAGATATAAACCGACTTAAAAGAAATAAACCTAAGGAACACCGGTCTCATACTTCTTGCGTTGTCACATTATTCGGTCGCTTAACAGTAGAGACGTTCTTATACTATAAAGTCGCCTTTTTTTTTTTTTTTACTTATTATTTGTTTTACATTTATACAAATCTTAAAATTACCCTAAAGGGAAATCATACACTATTATAAACCTACTCCAAAAAAAATTTGTTTAATATATTTATGTTTTAGCAAATGATATATAAGTATTATGTTAATGTTTAATGAATTGTCATTTTATTTTATTGTATACATAATATGAAAATTTTATATTATTATACGCTATACACTTTGGAAACTATCAAGTTATTTCATATATATTTTCACCGACATTTTGAAATCAAAGGTTCATATTAATTTTAATTTTAGATGATTACTAAATTAAGCTTTATTATGAAGAAAAATACACTATGATTCTTTTCATGTACTCAACTAAAAACAATAATAAAAATTGAAAATAATATTAAACCATTCCACTGATGTCTTGTTCTAGAACAGCACGTGAAAATTGTAAAAGAATAGGACTTATTGTCTTCCAATAATAAAGTGATCGTTACTTGTTGTCTTTGCATTTGCAAATGAACCTTATGTTATGGTATTTCGGTTGAAGTGTCAGATGATAAATAATGTTCTTTTCCTTCTTTTTCTTTGGTACTGCAAAATGCTATCATAAAATGTGAGACAGAGACATTAAATACACTTTATGCCATTTTTCGCCGTGAATCTAGTATGCGACTGTGCAACTTTTGTTTTTTATACCTATAATAAATTTAAACATTTCAAATGGTAAATCCTCTACAAACTGTTTATGCTCCTTTGCTATCTATGGGTTTTCAAATTTCACTAAAAATACCACATAAGTAAAACTCTCATCTTTTCTCATCGAAATCACCAACACGTACTGAAATTACAAAAAAAAAACCGGCCTCGGTAAGATTTGGACTCCTGCATTTAGAGTTTCATAGCAACAAACGAAATAAAATTAAATTTGCGATTGCACTAAGTGCGAATGAAACAGATATCGTGTCGACACTTTAAATTAAATACATGTTGAGCTGGTGGACACCTACCGCATTAAAATCCACGCGCGCCCGTGAGCGGCGGTGGTTAGGCCGTTACTATTGACGACTGAATATTGTGGATATCTAAAAAAACTTGTAAACAGATATCGTGTCGACACTTTAAATTAAATACATGTTGAGCTGGTGGACACCTACCGCATTAAAATCCACGCGCGCCCGTGAGCGGCGGTGGTTAGGCCGTTACTATTGACGACTGAATATTGCGGATATCTAAAAAAACTTGTAAACAGATTTCGTTCAAAATAATTTTCGTTGAATGTATTTTGTAAAGTTTTATGTAATACTATGACTTTTTTTTCAGATTTTCAAAAAAACATGCTTTAGTTAAAAAGGTTACAAGGTAACAACCTTAACTATTTTGGAAGTTAATGAATCGCGAAACATACACCACAGAGAAAAACTCACTTAATAATATCCAATGCATTTTTACATACCTATCCAACAACACAACGCAATTGAATGCGCAAAAAAATTTGTCCCTCAACTTTATGTATGAAAAATTACCCCTAGTTTTTTAATTTACTTACATGATTGTATAGTACTTTATATTGTATATCTTGTACAATTGTATTAGAATTTATTAAAAATGGCTGTTAGAAGGCTATGGCGTATGGATGGACGAACAGATGAACAGGACAGATTTTACGTGAGTTCCCTTTATGTCTTTGGTCATGAATCCAACAACGGCTGATTTGAGTTAGTCATGGGTGTACTGCACAATTTTTCGCTGTTACTCCAGATCACGATATGCATGTATGTATGTTTGTGCGAGTTTACCGAGAACTGTATATCGGAGCAGTTATTTATTTAAACATTGTAAATTAAACGCTCATTAACAGTAGATAGTAGCTCAGTGGTTACGAGTATTGGGTTTGAATGAGAAGAGGTGTGTTCGATTCTGATCACGGATGAATTGAAGAATGAGTTTTTAACTAACGTCAAATTATTCCATAAGCCTCAGAGGGCACATTAAGCCGACGGCCCCGGACGTTGTGACCGACGGGTGGGGGTTGGGCAGTGGGAGTCCTCAGTGACAGCAGGCCCGTAACGACCGGCGTGCAGGGACAAAGACTAAACCCTTCGACCTGATCAATAAAGATTGAAAGGGCGTAACCTCGGCGTGGGGCGATTAAAACCTGACACGACAATGGCGATTGGCAGTTTATACTCTACACAGGTCCACACGTGAATACATTTCAAGCGAGAGCGCACGTGGATCGAGTCATATGTTATGGATTGCAAATTATACAGTCAAAATTAAGCAAAAAAGAAATAGCTAAGAAGTTGATTTTCATCTTACAAGATCGTTGTTTTTTATTTATTTATTTATTTTATATGACATTGAGAATTATAATATTTTAAATACCAATCAATTAGTCTACTGAAATACCATTACTGAGAATTTTTAATAAAAAGCGGCATATTCTATAAAAATATTATTTTTCAGATTTATTTAAATGTATAACATTATTTGAAAGTATAAGGGAATCTATTTAAAAAATAAAGAATTTTAGCTTACATATTACTAATTAATAATAAAATCATTAAAACACTAAAAAGAGGGAGAAGGAATACAAGCGAATCAGAACACACGACGAAGAGCTTTTTGAATAACTTATACCAAATCTAAACGAGACCAGCTTTTTATGGTTCATCAATCTTCAAGCTTAAAGGGGCCTTGAGCCATATCATTGGATTCGTTCACGCATGGTTGTTAGTGGCTGTTTAAATTTAAGAGAGTTCTACACTATAACAATGGTTTCGTCACGAATTGTTAGTAATCGTGGTAGAGCTGCGGCCTGGTCGACTGGCTACAGCGGAAGGTGAAATCTCCCACTCACATAATACAGACGTAAAATAACAGCTTCCGCTTTAGGTTTTGTCCAGTGAGTGAGACGCCTCCATCACCCCATTTTCCGATTCACCCCGCCCCTTCCCCCTCCATCAGTCCACTTCCTCTATCAGATATCCTATTCTTACCCAAGAGGCCGGCAACGTACTGGTGGCTCCTCCGGGGTTGCGAGTGTCCATGGAAGGCGGGGAGACCACCTGCTTTTTGATGGCTCGTAAGCTCGTTTGCTCCTCGATCTGCTAGAAAAAAGAACTCTTTAAGGTTAGAGATAGCTTGACTACGTCAATGTCTTCTCACGAGTTGTCATCAGTGATCTTCGAAATTCACTGGGGGTTTGAGTCATTTCAGAAGCTTCTTTATGACTTGTCGTTTGTGAAACCATTGGAGGGAATGGCTATACCGATGAATTCATGAAGAACTTTCGTCAATGACAGTTAAAGTTAAAAGAATGTGCATAACAATATACACAGCCAGTGCTAATTTTCTGACTAGTAATTAATTGTAATTTAAATTTCAAGAAGCAGATGCCATGTTTTCCAATTTACAAATTCACATAATCAATATCTTACCCAAAAAGTACTTATTGACTTTATGTAGTAAAATAAAATAGGAGCATATCAGTGGTTCCGTCATGAGTTGTCATCAGTCATCGTTTAAATTTACAGAGAGTTTAAATATATTAGCTGTTTCCTCACGTTTACAGGGTATTTGAGTCATATTATTGTTTTCTACGAGTATTTTCATCGCCTACCATTTAAGCTAACAAGGAACTCGAGACGGCCATTAGTGGTTGCATTATTATTTGTCGTTTATGAACATGTAAACTAACTGAAAGTTTGAACCATATCAGTTGGATTCATCATTATTTGTTATCGGTGACCGTTTGGGTTAACACGGAACTTGAGGCACATCAGCGGCGT
Organism: Eumeta japonica; assembly: GCA_005406025.1. Classification (NCBI taxonomy): domain Eukaryota; kingdom Metazoa; phylum Arthropoda; class Insecta; order Lepidoptera; family Psychidae; genus Eumeta; species Eumeta japonica. The sequence goes on from BGZK01001465.1 coordinate 31,305, forward strand.
CATTACGACGACCGCAACCGGCGCCTAGGTGGGGTTCGAGTCATATCAAAGCCTTCTGTAGACCGTCACATGAACATGTCGGCTTTTATCTTTCTCTCAATCGATTTTATATTTTTTGTACTAAGAGTGTCCTAACATTATTTGAAGAGGTGTTATATGGCAATAATTTAATGACTCAAAAAATAAACCTTCGAAAGACTTAAGTATAAATGAGAGATTCTTAATATTTCGAGACCTGAAATTCATTTAAATATGGAAGTGGCACTTTGAGCGTAAGCACGAGAGCGCGGGCGAGGGCGGGGCGGTACCTGGGTATTGGGCGCGTGCAGCGTCTCGTGGCGCTCGAGCTGGTCGCGCGTGGGGTAGGCGCCGCGGCATTGCGCGCACGTGAACGGCCCGCCCGGGCCAAGCGGCGAGGCGCCGCGCGTGTCGTCGTCGTCTTCGGGCGGCTTGCCGTCGGCCGCGCCCGCGCCCGCGCCGCCGCCCGCACCCGCACCGCCGCCGCCGACGCCCGACGCCGGACGGACTGCAACACCACATACGTCAACACTCGATGGGCGGCCCCCCAACACAAACGTGTGTTATTTATTATAAGTTGTTCGTGTGAACAGCAATTTACAATCAGACGATCACGCACAACGACCATGCGACAGTTCGGCGGAAGTAGTTTTGCGTCTACTTCGAATCGGTCTGGCCCTTTAGTTTAAGGTCCTCCCGTGAAAAAAATCACAAAATAGTTACTAAAGTTACAAAACTGTCTGTCTAAAAATCGTATGAATTTGTTTCTATTACCAAAAGGGTAGATCGGAAATAGAGATTTTTCCGAATGTTTTCTGTAATAAATAACCAATCAAAAATTAAATATGAAGATCGTAAAGGACGGCTCTGGGTCTGTGTGCGCGAGGTGCACGACTATGTGAAATCAACGAAAGTCACAAACACTAGGTACATTTGCTTGACAATGATCACCGCACGTGAGGAGGGTGCAGAATGCATCCGAAAATACCATAAACGAGCTCGCTTTTAGCGAACTGCTTCTTTGAAAAAGAAACTATAAACGAACCTGATGAAACGGCCATCACTAGCGACGCCCCCACGGCGGTCGAGTAGTTGCCGAAACACCGCCCGACTATCAAACGCCCGAACATTCGGTGTATACGTATAAAATATATGGGCGAGATATAGAAAAGCTATACAAAAGCTCTTCACTCACACCGGACACGAGCCTACGCCGCGAGTACGAAATGGATGTTTGCAGCCCAGGCCCGAGAGCTGCCTGGTAAATTACTAGACTTAGTACATTCGACAAAGTCCTGGGCAATAGATGAGTGTGCTTATTGAAAAGTATAATGGCAAAGCGTACTCATTCCTCAACCAGTGCACTGCTCAGTCGAAACATAAAAATGTTTTAATTACAACGAAGAAAATATATTTGTTTCTCGAGAGTAGAACTGACTTTCTCCTATAAAGACAAAAAAATGTTCACCTGGGTAACATGCATTTTGATAAAAAAATTTCAGTCACTAACATTTTATTTTTGGGTTGGCACTCCTTTTTCTTAAAGTGATATTGGGTTGATTGGAATTAAGAAATACATGAAAATTACTTTTGTTATAAGGTAAACATTCGATAAAACGCAATTTTAAACTAGTGCGAGTAGAACTTGCACCCTGAGCGCTTCCTACAAATTTAGTGATTGATGTATGTCGATATTTCTCGACAATTTCTGCGTATTTTCGATACCGATACTGACGAAATATCAGTCCGAAAATTTCGAAATTATTGTCATTTTTCTATGCTAATGTTTAAATAAATCTTAAGCACCTGAATTTTCGAAATTCATCATTTGCCATAACGGAAAGTTAAAAATGTTATCCTATACATCGCTCTACATTACAATATGTCCTCTAACTGCCAATATCAGATTGTAATTGCATGTTTCTTTTAATTATCATATAAATTAAGGATTTTCAAATTTTTTAGTCGACTTGCAGCTATGAGATCTTGCCTTTTTTTCGAATTGCACGAATTGCACGTATTCTAGTCCTTCCTAATTTAAAGTTTTCGCGCAGACGAAAATAATGTAATAATAATAATTTAATTTATTTTCTTAACAAAATATGCATTGCTGTGAGTTTGACGCCTTATATAGGGGTATATACCCGTGTTACAAGTCACCAGGGTCCCTAACGCAATTCCCGGTGTGCGAGTGTGTGGGCGGATGTGCGTGTGTGTAATGCCTTAATATTTATTCTTTTTTTAACAATATAAAATAATTTGTAGATGCATAATTCTGTTTTGTACTAATAAGTTTATTTCGCTACTGTCTTTCACCTTCAGCTCCGCCCGCGTGGACATCGAATAAATTATTTCGTCTTTTATATAGAGTAATCACGCTGCCAATCATAGTCCCGATGTTGTTCCTTTTTTTCCATTTCAGTCCTTTTAAGGGCTTCAATGCGAGCAAAGCCGCGGGTAAAAGCTAGTTAAATATATACTTAATGGAATGCTAGACGGCGTTGAAGTTGCTAGATTTTCAATAACAATCATAAATGCCAAAATATTTTTTTAACTCTTAGAAAAAAAAAATAAACAGTATCCTATGCCCTTATTATTATCCCTTCATAATAACTTTGAGAATATTTTTTTTACCATCCGTAAAAAATATTTTTTTTAGTAAAAGATATCCTGTCTTCCTAATACCTTTGAGAATATGTGTACAAAGTGTCATTATGATCGGTTGAGTGGTTTCTGCGTGAAAACGTAACAAACAAACTTAAATTGACATTTATAATAGATATTAGTAGGGATGATGCGGCGATCGGTGGGCAGAAAAAGTATGCAGCTACCTACCTATATTGGTGTTCTACGCGCCCCTGACCACCTAATACCTAGTCACAGGTAGTAAATTATTCAAGTTCAGTTTGTTTATACTTGGCCTATTGATATCAGTATCTTATTGGTTCATTTAGTGTTTATTCTCTTAGTCTGACAACCACAATAACTATATAGGCTCATTCGATATTATGCTACTCGACACAAGATGGCGCCTCACATCCAATGCATGTACTTGCATCGCTTTTGAATACCAAAGGTACTATATATAAATTTTGTCTCAGCCAAAAACGAATTAGTTAAGTATTGGGTAATGGCTCATAAACATAAAATGTACTTCGACAATACGTATTAAAGCCCATAGAGAAGGCCGTAGAAAAAGGTAAGGCTTAGAATTCCGTTATGGACATTTCTCGATTTACCTCAAAATATACCATCGTCTGTAACTATAATAAAAATCCACTCTAATGTGAGTTTAAAATGCCAATCGTTAAACACGAAATAAGAAAGCTTGGAATTTGAAACGAAAAACGAAGAAACGAAACGGAAGAACGGATTCCGCGCTGGCCCGGCAGCAGATGTTTTTAGTCTCAAAAGGCTCAAGCAGTCTGTAATCAGTATAACGCGAAAACATGATTTTATTATAAACTTGTCATCGATTTCTTTTTCGTTATGCGTCCATATTATTTTGTTCTTTTTGTTTGCTACTTGTTTAGATACTTTTTATTCATTGTGCGTTTGATGTGCTTATTACCTTTTTACTTATAAGAAATGTAAAAGTTTGTAAGTTTGTGTAACCTGTCTATTTATTGTTAGTATTTCAAATAAATAAATGAATTTGTGGAAAGTGTGGGTGTGCTGACCCACAAACTCTTCGCTTTTATACGAATGGATAAAAGCACCGACATATTTCATATAACAAAAAATGCCTCTCAACACCTTACTTAATTGGAAAAGATGGATGGTCTATCCGAGAGTGAAGAGTAGCGGTGGTCATGTTTCGACTCGGACGTACTTTAATCAATTTTTATGTGATTTTTGCAGACAATTCATTTACCGTACGAATAAACACGGTCGTAATAGATTTGTCCCTCTATACCGACAAAGAGCTTTATCATTTTTCGACTTAAATTAGACACTGAACAAAAATATTTTAACGAAATACCTATGAGTGATCGAAACAGTTTAGATGTCGTTCAGTTGATAGCTTTTGAGGTCTAGTTCTGACGGTCCGCACGCGTACACAGCACCGGACTTAAACGAATGTCACGAAATAGGAAAAGAGTTTGACACCATAAGTAGAAAATGAAAAATTATAAAGATTTTTGACAAAAATTACCGGTCACGAGTAAAAGAAAAAATGAATAAGCCGGTTGTGTCTTACTGACGCGACCGGCGTCAGCACGCTTGGACTTTATTCGCTCTAATATTAGCTTTTTAATAATGAGAATTATGGCTCGTGCGGCAGTGCGCCGGCGCTTCTGACTCGAGTTTTCGTTCCAAATAGGGTTATTTGTTGATCACAGGTTAAATAAAGTATTCAAAAAGTTTAGCACAACAAAATTTAAAAATATACTATTTCTTACAAGTATACAAACATACATTTGAAAAACAAGACTATGGAGTTGTCACAAACTTTTCAGATGATCCCTTTTTAATATAATTTTATGCAAAATTGCAATCGACCTTTTCTTCCCTTGACTTGAGAAAGTACTGGTTGGATAGTTCTGAAAAAAATACTATAAAAGTTAGTAATGAATTTCCTCAATATTTAAGTACAATTGCATTATAAAAATTGTCAATGCCATATACTATATTTAAAGAATAGCTTTTAGCCTGCGGCTCTGCCTCGCGGATATCGGAATTCTTCATCTTTTATATCAGACACGGAACATCCACAATTTATCCGTTTCCGTTAAAATATCGTAATATAAAAATCAGACCACAGTCAGTCACACAGTCCAGTCGTCGAGATCAAAATTATCATGTCCTTTGCAACATCGTTCGCAAAATAAATAGTCTTTATTGCTTGGGGAGATTGTAGAATAAGTTTGTTAAAAAAATATTTGAAAGCGATTCAGTATTTCCGAAATTAAAAAGGTAACTTTTAGGGGCCTGCAGTCAAATCGTGTCTACGGGACTCTATTACTACGCCGCCGCCGTCCGTCTGTCTTTTAGCGAGCTGTATCTCATGAATCGGAGCTGTATCTCATGAATCGTAATAGGTGGACAGTTGAAATTTTCAAAGAGAGCTTATTTCTATTGCCGTTATTACAACATTAAAAATTAATCCATTAAAATCTTGAAATATTCACACAGTGTTTATAGTCGCTGTAAAAACAAATAATAAAAAGAAAAGAAAGTCAAAGATTAAAAGGAGTCCTCGTACAAGAAACGTAATTTTTCGGCGTTTTTTGTTGTTAAATCTTAATATTTGTTCTTGTTTTTCATTAAATATTTTTAAAAAGTATCAATATTGTACGACAGTACGGAACCCTTCTGTGCGAAGTCAACTCGCACTTGGACGGTTTTTAATATTAATGTAAATTCATAATAGATTTTGAAAAATGTACCTTAAATAAAAATATATAGCAATTTAGTAGGACGTTGTGCAAGTGATTTCGCTTGACTCGAATTTTAAGTTTATTGGATAGGTCGCTCGTTATCAGTATTCGAGTACGACACATTTGATTCAAAAGCCACTCGGCCGCCAGCGCCCGCGCACGCGTGGGTTGTCACGGAGCGCCTCCACGGGTGGAGTTAATTTCGAATCATTCGAGTGAGTACTCGAGTATTCCGATTTAAATAACAAATGAGGTTAAGATGTAATCCAGCCGATTGAATAGTAAATTATAACATCAAAATAACGATTGTCCAAAATACTAACGGTACACAAACAAAATATTAATTTACTCGGAGCCATGGACCGTCGTTGACGATGCGCGTGAGAGCGGTCACGAGTGAACACCGATGGAAGTATTAGTTGAAACGAAATAGGTATGTTTTAAGTACATATCTCGAACCATAAAGTCGTAATTAATCGGTATCCATGAATCCGGGAAAAAGGCGCAGAAAAACAATGAAGTGACTTCAAAAATATTCTGTTCTAATTTGGTTCGAAACGCTAAGGCGCAAAATGGTATGTGGGCGTTTATGTGCACGGGCGCACATGTGTGTGTGTATGTTGTCAGCGGGGTTGATAAACGAATCACACTGAAATCGAGCCGCTTGAGCGAGACCGCACCTGTACTCGTTTGTGGTCCGGTCGTCGCCGGTGTCAGCCCGCGCACCGCGACCACGTACTGTACTCGGCAGCGTTTTGAGCGCTCACCGATCCAATCACTATTCTCGACAATCTCGGCCCTCGACGCGCGCTCCGTCGGTTTTTTATTCCCATATTGTCTCAGTTCACGCAATTCCTTCAATCGAATGCCGCATGAGTATGTTCTGATAGTACGCCGGCATGTAGGCGTTCGAGTCAAACACGAATGTGTCGCCTTAGACGGCAGACGCGAGCGCGCGGCGCGCCCAGAGCCCGGTCGCGCGCCCGCCGCCGCCGACCGACTCGAGATCGCTCACGCGAGTGGGCGTGATGGGACTTCTCGATGGACATTGTCGTAGGTAATTCGTCGATGGACACTTTTCGAGTGTGTATTGCAAAATAAAAAATTCGTTACTTTATACGCAGTATCAAGTTAAGAATATTTTTCATGCTATTATGTAATCGAAAATATAATTTAAATAATAATATTTTGAACACACATACCTACAACGGCTACAAAATCCCATACGATATATCTGACAGGCACCTATCTATAAAATTCCTGATTTATTAATTTAATTTGTACCGTGGTTGAACTCTAACTACTTTCTTGAACTACACCTTGGAAAACACTTCCATCTTCAATTACTTAAATAGTTAAATACATTCCAATAGTATATTGTAAAAAAGAAATACTAAAGCAAATAGTACTCTATTTCATTCTAGACTATGATTCTATCAAATATTATCATTTATTGTCATAAATTAAGACGGATGCCTGTAATTTCCAGACCTCACAATTTATTTTTTCTGTCTACTCGTCCAAACTAACCGCAAAAACGAGCAAAGAAAGATCTAACGTTAACCTGAGGATAGCAAATATAGCGGAGCACCATCGTGCAGCTCAGTACTTACTTGTCGTGTAACTTAGATATGCACCTATCTCGGCGATATTCAAATGCGTCATCTAAAAGACTCTATTTTTACAAGTATATTGAACCATTCGATGTGGCATTAGCCCATTTGGGTTTAAATCAGGCAAACGTGAAACCAATTTTATAACTCTAAAATCCACAGAGAAATCAATAAAGTAAGTATGTAGGTAGTATACAATTATAAGCTATATTAACGTTAAACGTAATTATAAGCATATAATTACTTTTCGTTAGTTAAAAAAGATGTATCGTCTTTTACATGTCGGTAGGTACTTCACAGACTTTGTAATATTAACGAAAATTGCATTGTTTTCTTCATTCGAGTTGATTTCTAACACGAACGTTTCTTAGGACATTTATTTAAAATTTAATGGACGAACACGCAAAACGTTCTACTTTTTATTTACATATGGGTGCGTTTGTCTGTTATTTTCCAAAATATATTAAGAGCTTTAAATTAAAGTTCTTCGAAGTCTTACTCGTGTTGCCCTTCGACGTCACGGAGCTGCCGCACTCGAGGGCAGCTTTAAGCACGCCGCCACCAACTTATGGACTATGTTCTACCCTCATTGCGTAACTTCCCTTTATTCAATTCCTTCAAACGCTTTTTAAACAAACACATTTTATCAGTGCAATTTGACATTACTCATCAAATGCTCTAAAAATCTCTCCATATGCTTTTCGACAAGAAGAAAGGTCTCAGAGCACAGACGTATATAAGAAAAAAATCTGAAAATCGATAATTTGTAATTAAATCATATAAAAAAATATATGATTACAAAGCTGCACTTGCAATTAGAGTTTGGACCGGAACGTAAACGAGTATTTATTATAGGAACTTCCCGTAATGAAAACTTAAAGTTTAAAAAATTCGAATATATTTTAGAAAAATCGAATTTAAAAAAAAAAACATATTTCGGAATTCCTGGGGTTTAATATTTCGCTAATATCGGTATGAAAAACAGACTCTTCATCATCGAAGTCATCGAGACTCTTGATGAATGAAATATCTACATACATAATTAAGTTTGCGCGGAACCTTCAAAGTGAGCGCTGTCCACACTCGTCCGGTTTCTTTTTCCTTGAGGTGAATCTTAGGATTTTTTTAATTTAAATATGCTTATCTGTCAAATAATCCAGAGAATGGTGAATTTATCAGTTAAGTTACGGGTAAGACTTAATGCGTATGTTACTTTAATTGTTTGTGCGTTAAACAAAGGTTTATTGATTTGTTTTAAACCGTAGCTAGGGTTGCCAACCGTACTCTAAAATAGAGTATTGTACTCTATATCATGTAGGCGTACTGAATAATCTATAACACTAATAGAGTACGCTAAAATCCTCTTTTTTGTGCTGTGTTGTTATGTGCTGCAAAAAGTATAAAAAAGTACCTTTTTAAAAATTTAAAATAAGTGATACTCCTTTTTATTAGTCCGTACTCTTTATTTACCTCCCTTGAAATCAGACATACTCTATTTCTTCTAATAAAAGTTGGCAACCCTAACCGTAGCACAAATTTCAGTACAGAGTTGATTTAGATAGCCGCTTTGTTCCAACTTCTGTTAGATTTTAGCGAAGTGACGCTGAATAAAAAGTGCGCCGATTGTTAAAATGCCTTTTTCACACATTTTCATCTCCGATTTTTGAGGTGTGAAGTTTTACTTAAGTTCGTGTGTGAAAGTTACCTTACACCTCATTTTATTAAATTCTTATATACGTATCTACTTCTACGTTAAAGAACAAGAAATCATGAATTACGTAAGTACCTATTGGTATTAAAACAATGAGTCATCACGTCACGCCGACAAAAGGGAAACTTAAAACTGAGACACGAGCGTTCGTTTTAGGATTTTCAAATTAATATTAATATATTAAATTAAACTCCCACAATTCATACATTGGCATTGTTTAGGTTTTCACATCTATCGCCATTCCGCGCGACAAAAATAGACATTTTTAATAGTTCATTTATTAATCAAAACATATGACGGATAATTTGAAATAAAAGTTAATATGCATGTTAAAGTTTGAAATTCAAAATTATAGCTTTTCAATATAAACAAATCAGCAGTAATGTTGCAATTGAATTAAATTATATAGTTTTCACGTATGCTGTTAACATTAGCATGTCGATGAGGTAAACTCATAATACTTTTCTCGTACAAAAATGACCTAAAGCACATAATAGTATTTCACATATAGCTATCTCCTGCATTGACGCAGTCGGTGACGTGTGATGCAGACTCATAAGATTTTACGCATCCAAAAATCGCCTACGTACCTATTCAAAAATCTGGAAAACGACTAACTGTAAGGCCGCCTTAAAATACTGCAGTTTTCGAGTTCGACTGCTCAAAACCATCCGGTAAGTGTTAATATTGTTTCCATTTCAAGTTTCAAATCATCTTTGTTTCGATTCAAAGCCTTCATATAAGAATAATGAGTGAAAAAGGTATCTACTCTCATTTCTTACGACCGCGACCTGTCTCGAACGAACACTAGATCTGCCTAATACCAGATACCTATACATAGTCCACTCGTCGATATGAATCTCTAATGGATGTCGCGTAGCTACGAAGTCGTTGGAAAAGCGGGTACTTTAGTGTATTTCATTTCTAGTGGGTCGATCGAAATACTTAACGCGACAAACACGATGACACACAAACACACTCCAAAGCAGTCGGCCGCAGTAGCTTTTGACCGAGCCCCCCGGACCGCGCGGCGCCCGCGTGCCCGAGCTTCCGAACTTTCGCACTTGCTTTTTTAGTGGAAAGTTAAATATAGCTAAATTAGGTATACGTTTTCGCAAATCATATTTCTAAATGTAAACGTGATTTTGCAAACGAACCGCTTGGAAACAAGTTATGTACTATATTTTTATGAATGAATTCAGCACTCTAAACGTAACTTATCTAACAAAATTTACTATTACGACATCAGATCGGGTCGAATAAGAAGCCAAAAATAAATAAATTATCAATAATACTGTACAGGTAGGTACGCTGTACGCTATATATTTAATAGCAAATATGTGCCAAGTACCTAGTAAACTGCCTACCTCTAAGATAAAAATTTAGACGTGCTCGACCATCACAGTGGGTACCTAATCCTAAAGCTTTTGAATCGATTTCAAAATCGCTCAGGTTCCGGAAACAGAACTGTTTAGACAGCGGCGGCGCGGAGCACGCGACTAAATTCGCAAAACCTAATGGTTTTCCGCCGTACCCATTTTCGTAATTGGAAATGCACATTTTGAAAGACTGAAATAATAAGTAGGCATATATCGTGTAGACGCACATTCAAAAACATCGAGAAGCTATCTTATCTTCATTAATATCACATATGTATTAATTTTACATAGGGAACTTCACACGACGACAAACAAATGCAGCGAATAAGTCTTTGTTTATTACTGGTCATTTCTTTGATTCGGTAAGAGCACAGACAAACGTAGGCGCAAGAAAATAGTAAAGTTGGAATTCGTAATTACTTTGTCTGGGTGCGTCCGGGCGCTCGGTACTAGTACGCGACTAGTGGGTAATAAATTATGACACATGTTATTTCGGTGTAGGTATATGGTAGGTAAATACTTTATGTCGGATTGGGTGGTTCAAGATTTCCTAATAACGAGGAACCCTTATAGCTTCGCCACGTCCGTCCGTCTGTGTCTGTCTGTCCGTGGCTTAGTTCAAAGCCTCTCAGTACTAGAAATATGTAATTTGACATGGGTATACAATTATACGTATATTAATAATGCTGGCAAATTGATTAAATAAAATCTCGAAAAAGTATTTTTTTATAAAGGGTAGATCCCAGGGGAGTACTTATCCTTAAAAATAGAGCACCCCGGGGAGATTGTTTTTTTTCTCGTTTATCCCATTGAGTGGAGTGTCGTTCGACAACTTATTCAAAAACGTTGCGGGTCTGTGAAAACTATTTTTCGCTTTAAGAATCCGTTTGCGAAATATTAAACTTTAAAGTGCTAATTTTTGTTTAAGTCAAGTCTCGTCGTCTCTGCGCCAGGTACATTGGATGCGTGAAAAAATTCATGGTAATAGTCATAATATAACAAAATGAAAACAGAATTCATGTCTGCTAAGCAGGCGTTACGAGTTAACGATTAATAGTCAATCAACTTATCAAATTTACTTGGACAAGTAAAAAGCGAAATTTCGTATAAATTCCATTGAAAACTATTTAGATGACGTTGGTTGTATAAAACAAATAGTATATATATACAATACGTAAGTTTATGAATTATGTAAAATTACGGAAATATAAAATCATAACATTCTTAACGGTTTGACACCGGTCCTATGTGGGTCCATTTTAGAAGTTAGCTATTAGCTGTTAAACCGCGAACTCATTTAATAGATTCATAGCATCTAACAAAATCACCGTGACCATCACCTACAGAATCCTACAAGGCGCGAGGCTAGACACACACTTGGCCGATTTTTTTAAAAGAAAATTCGAAAAACAAGCGTGTTACGCACACACCGGTTTTTAAAATAGTCTGTCTACCGTTCGTAATGTAGGTGATTGACAGCTTATTTAAATAGGATGTAGGTACCTAAGTAGGTGTTTAAGTAAAACTTCAAAATTATTAGGTTAAACAAACCGTAGGTATACATTTTTCTGTGCCACAATATATTTCATTTGGTAAGCAGGTGAGCATAGGTAAATGATAAGTACATACCTGTTTTTGGGGCACTATTATCATATTGTTCAGGAAAATCACAGGTGTGAGGATCTTCAGTTTATGACGAATGCCAAATTCTAGTTTGGATCTGACCTTTCAAGTACATGTCTAGTGTACAAAAACTGCTCGTTACATATAGGTCTGTACCGCAACAAGACAGATAGTCAGGTGTATTTATATAGGACGAATTAAATTGCTGCGTAACTAGAACAAAATATGAACGGCACACGAATAGGCAGACGTGGAAACAAATAGGACGACGAAAAAGTGAAATTTAAACGTAAAAGTACACGATAGACCTAGTGCGCATTTATGTCATGAGTCTGATAGTCAGATGGCGACACGAATTCTCGGATCAGAGGTAGTTGGGTGCCGGCGCATCGGCTACGCCTACGTGTTGAACGTCCTCGGGGACGAGCGGACCGCGGGAGCGCGCGGGCCACCCCGACCCCGCGCAGGCGGCGGACGGCAACGCAATAGAAAGAAACTAAAAGTGAAAGCAGATGAAAGTGCCATGCGACGGGAAGGTCGGGAAGCGAGGTCCCGGCAGAACCGGTGCAGGGTGCGACGCGCGCCCGGGTCTGTCGGGCCCCGTGGGTGGATCGTGACAAAGTAGGTATGTAAAATAAATATAATGCAAAAAAAAAGGAGAAGCTTACTGAGGGCCGCGAGCCGCCTGGCGGAAGTGGTGGAGGTGGGGACCTGCTTACTCCTCATGGGGGCGCGGCCCTGGCGAGCGGCGCGCGCGAGGCGAGCGAGGCGAGCGGGCGGCGCGCGGCCCAGGCCCATAGGCCAGCACGGCCGGCAGTCACGGCCGCTGGCTACTCACATTGACAGCTGCTCCACACGTTCGCCAGGCTCCACAGGCGGTACGAGTAACTGTCACCATAGCACCCGAACATACTAGCATCGGTTCGCGCTACCATGGCCCGCGGCGCGGCGCGAGCGTCTCGTATGACCGAGCGACGTGAACCCACTGTCGCGGCTCGCGGCGAAGTGCGCCACTGGCCCGCCCCTCGCGCCGCCTGGCCCGCCCCGCCTCGCACCGCGCGCCCCGCGCTGCCGACACCCCGCGCTCCACCCTCCTCAGTTAATTAGTGCGATAGCAGTGGCGGCCGATCGTGTCTCGGCTGGCGACGTTGGCGCTGCCGACGTAGCTGACTTCGCGCCGCCCGCCGCCTACCATTCGCATGGCCGCCTACAACATTGGCCACTGCCCGTTACAATTTGCTTAACCAGATTATAGATATGTTAATTCAAAAACATTATATACAACAATTACGAGTAGAACAACGCTCATAAAAATGTCAACAAATATTTTTTAGTGTTTGATGATAAAAAATTAAAACCTAAAGAACTCATACACCGGCGTGTCGTAGTTACACAAATTAAACATTTGTGTTTTTATTTAAATATTCGAAAAAATTGTAAGAACTGCCATGAAATATGAAGTCCATTGTAATTATTAATTAATTTTTTATAATCCATATAAATATTAATGTAATGGATAATCAAATATAAATTGAGTTTGTTCGGAACTAAGGTAAGAACTTTAGTTCTGCTTTCCGACACTAGATGGCGCCTATCAGCTCATAATGAGGTTACATTTTTTCTAAGTTTTTATTTGTCGCAGTGAGTTTAGTTTTAACTTAAAATGGATTACAATGTCAAAATATTTTATCTTGTAGATTGTATTCTAATATAAATTATTCTGACACTTTGAGATTGTGTTTTAAATAGTTAAAAGTACTTTTGTGCATAAATAGAAGGATTTAAAATAACCTATCAATATAAAAAAAAAAGTTGAAAGACCTATTTAAAGAATTGCTTAAATAGACTCCAAACCTAACTAATTAGTTGTTTTTAATTTATTTGATTTCTGATTGATCTTTAGCTGGAACTGACTACAAAAACAACTAATTAGCTGTTTTGGATTCGGTTCCAGCTAAAGATAAATTAGGCACAGTTGTCTCCTTAGAAGAAAAAGATCTCCTTTTTTCTTTTGCTTGCTATTAGGTTAAAATGTATTTCATTATATAAATATTTATTTTAATGTATTAAGTTATTGTTTTGTAATAATATGATGAAGGTGAGAGACCCGAGCGCACTTAATGGTTTAATATTTTCAGACGTCACGTCGGTCATTTTTACAATTTTTACAAAAAAATCAACTAGCGGTAGTACCTAACTTTTAAATATCCATGATTAAACTTATCGCTGATATTAGTGTTATTTACCTGTCTAGTCATAAATAAGGAGATATAAAATTAGACTTTTGTATTCAGTTACTGATGGGTTGCGGGGTCAGATGAAGTACTCTAGTACTACGCTATGCTCTATGGTTGCGTGTCAAGCATTTACTGCGGCAGAGCTATACTGGCCAACTTGGCTACCATACAAAAATGGGCCGGCTCGTCCGGTGAAATACTAGATTCCCACACAATATGGACGTAAAGTAACAGCTTCTGCTATTGTATTTCGTCGAGTGAGTGAGAGTTTCGGTGGCTCTTTCCCCTCCATTGTCATCAGTCCAATACCGTATATCAATTATCCTATTTACACCCAAGAGGCCGGCGACGCAGCGGTGACCTCTCTGGGATTGCGCTGTCCATAGGCGGCGCTGACCATTTACACCCTAGACTTGCCTGCTCGTTTGCCTTTCGAATATGCTACAAAAAATGTTCAGTGTCAGTAATTATCGTATACATAATATGGAATGTAGACATTTTATAAGTTTCTATGAGGAAAAAATGGTGGGTATTTCTATAACTACACAAAATAGATTGTACAATAAAAATTATTGTCATATCTTGTATATATAATATGTTGTCTGAATATCAGTTACAAACTTAACTTACTACTAGTTTTAAGCTATTTATTTTTTGAATGAAATATAATTCTTCATAATTTTTGAACTGAAAACGTTTTTATGCGCGTCGATAATTTTTGTGTTAGTAAAATCTTATGGATTAATGTCACCGACATGCAAATGCTAAAAGCATATATAACATGATAACAATATATGTGAAAATTATATTTTTAAATTTAGTTCACTTATTACAGTATTGTTATTTCGTTTAAATTAAAAGACTTCAATTTTTATTTCAAACCCTAATAAACATATTGAGTTTATATTGCGCAGCCCTTCATGTGTTATGTTTGATAAGTAGATCATATAAAACTGTATGAAATCGTTGTTATAATCTGACTAAAATGAATGATATTTTCATTTTTGATGTAACAATTTTCTTGATAATTCCAAAAAACAACTTACTTTGTGCTTTTACGTATTAATTTCTGTTGGCAGTCCCCGATAATTTTTTGCCAAAAAAATATTGTCTAATGCTTCGTACTCCATAATTCGAAGTACTATCTAAAATAATACGTGGAACTCAAAACGGCAGCCCTATATATCAGTATTAGTGACTTAATCCTATTGAAACCTAAATTTTGACTTTAGAAAGCTAGATGAGGGAGAGAGAACTATCATTTCTGAAAATTTAAGAGCTGTATTATTAAGACCACTGCGCCAGAATTTTTAAGACAAATGTTTTTATAACGCTCAGAGTTAGCATTTTCAGATGATACTTCGCATGATAAGTATAAATTAGAAAGTTTTTTCTTTGAAAAAAACGGACCCCCATTGTCATCATTTATATGGACTGATTACATTATGCACACGTCATCAAATCTAAATATTTGCTTGGAAAATATTAACTTAGTTAAAATAAACTTAAAAACACGACCGCATAAATATCCAGTGGCTGCGGAGCGCCACGGCCGGTGAGGTCGGGCCCGACGGGCAAGGCGGCCGCGGCCGTCTACCTAAATAATATTCATGATATATTAATTGGCTAGATTAATAGGAAAATTGCGAAACTTAATTTGAAGCAATCG
This sequence comes from Eumeta japonica, assembly GCA_005406025.1. Lineage (NCBI taxonomy): Eukaryota > Metazoa > Arthropoda > Insecta > Lepidoptera > Psychidae > Eumeta > Eumeta japonica. The sequence continues at coordinate 46,936 of BGZK01001465.1, forward strand.
GCAATGCAAACACATAATATAAAAAAGCATTTTAAATACAATAGCTGATTAGGGAAAAGTGAACTATTAACTTATAAAAAAACACATAAAGTCAAAGTATTCTACAAAATACTATACAATACCACTATTTATTTCTTTGAAAATGATGACCCGTTTAATCGATTTCTTATACAAATTTGAATGTGTGTCTAATGAACAAATCTCAGTAAAACATCGCGACGTTTCAAGATACACTATTTGAAAAGGCTGTATTGGCTGCATCTTTGCAAAAATAGTCGACGTACTTTTATAGAATAGAAGTTAGGTACTAATTTAAAATCCTAATATGCAAATCTATTAAAAATCAAAATAGTGATTGTTAAAAGTAAGAGCACAAGTTTAAATATTAGTTTTAAAATGTTTAAAAGTTAGATGGCCACCGTAACCAGAGGCCTGTCGCTGCGAGTCCGTCAGCACTGTCCTCGTACGTACTGGCTCAGTAACCAAAATTTGTGTATTAATAACATCAATTTTAACCCACTTCAAAAATGGGTGTTATTATATCTATGCTCAGCGATAAGTTCAATTGTGGGCCGATTTGGAAAATTATTTTTTTATTTGAGTGGGTGTAAAACTGTCGGGATAATCCCATAGTCATCAATTCAGGGTCTGATAATAAGATCTTAGAGAAGTCAAGGGATAATCTCAAATATAAAAGCCACGTATAGCACGTTTGATCTCTTATTGTTCGAGTGTTTACGATAAGGAGTCATCATCTTACGCTGCTGAACCGATTATGGAAGCCACAGCAATCTTTAACAGTTAGGAGTTACTAACACAGAAACTACTCTTCAATCGTATTATTATAATAGTATTAATAATATTTAGTATTAGTAATAGTAATATTTAGTAATTACTTATTAATCTATTTATATATTTTTATTAATATATGCAATTCCAACTTGACAATCTAAGGAAGAAACGTTTCAGAACTTTTTAGCGATGACAGTGGAAATATAGTGAATGAATTTAATGTAGAAGTGAATGCAAATATGATCTTCATAAACGATAGAAGCTTTATATCATAAATAATAAGAATAATTTATCTAGTTCGTATAAAAATAATTTTGTGATCGCAGTGCATCTAAGAAAATAAAGACTTCGAGATTATTACCAGTGGACAGTAAATTAGAGTTCGGAACTACTTTTTGACTTCTCCGTACCAAAGTAAAGATGTCTGCAACAGAATGAGCCATGGCTTAATTCACATACGATGTGGCAAAACAAATAATTAAGTTATAGTTATTCGATAACTGAAAAATGTGAAATGAAGTAAATTTTCTAAAACTAAAACAGAAAACCGTCTTCAAAAGCCTGCTTAAATAATTTGTTGTAATGGAGTCGATTACAGCTAAAGCAAGTCAAAAGAAAATGTAATCTTTATTAACATAGTTAAGAAACATGAAGTATTGAGTCAAAAGGATATCTTCTTCTTCTAAGGAGACAGAGCTGTGCCCGTTTATATTTAGTTGCAATCGACTTCAAAAATAACTGATTATTTAAATCGATGTTAAAAGGAGGTTTTTATTTTACTTGTATAAAATTTGTCACTAAGCACTTTACGGATTGTATTCAATATAAATATAGAGAACACTAAGTGTTTTTAGTTGGATTGATATACTAATGAGAGAATTCGTTGTGTAGTGATAAAATTCGTGGTTGTGGAATTTCTGTCAAATCTTTTTTTCTGTTTTATAATTTCTCGATGCGGTCATTACTCATCCGAGATTTTTTCCATTTATTCTTTTGCTATAACGTTAAGAAACGATTCTAAATTAAAGCAGATTATATTTTTTTTAAAGGTATTAGAAGAAATGTCCTAATAGTGACGTCTTCGCAGGAGCGTTTCAGTGGCGTCCTGCGCGCCGCCGCCCGTGCTTCTGAAGCGCTGGCTCTACCGAACCCGGTCGGTGGCCGGTCCGGCCGACGCCCCGGCCACCGGCTCGTCCTACATCCCACTGTTCGCTGAATCACATTAATGTGTATTATTTGTAAACATAGTTGCAATCACAATTATCACTATTATTTTTTGTGTCTCTTCTGTTATCTGACTACTACAACTGCGGCGGAAGCTATAATTATATGTATATGTATGCATGTGTTTGTGTGTGTGTGTGTGTGTGTCATTAATCTCTTCAGAATTGGAATAATCTTTCAGTTGCCGTGTCTAATATTTATTATCCGGTGAATCTATATTAATTTAAAGTCACCTTTTCGATAGGGTGGCGTTGATGCGTGCACGCCTAATTAACTCATACGTACTTTATACTTGAATATTAGAATTCGTAGCTTGCTTTTGACATAGTTAAATATGTTTTTCTTCCAATTTTACCCGTATGTGGTTGCCATCGCTCGATAACTTAATGTGACTGTGAAGTGGCTAAACGCCATTAATAAACGACGGCGGAGAGAGGCCGGAACGCTTCGTTCCCTAATACCTGTTTGATCATAAATTCTTATTGCCTTATCGATCGCCGCGCTAATGTTTGTTCTTCTACCTTTGTTCTGCATAAAATAGACTAGATGAATTATTAAAAAGTCGGCGTCTGCACGGACCTACGTGGGCGTCTGCCACTTTCGCGCAGCCAGGGACGGGTCTTATTGGCAGCTTTTATTTAGGATGCGGTGCGCGCGCATGTGCGGGCTGCAGCCGCGCCGCATTGTGACGGCCGCGCGTCTCGCCTGTTGTCTATTGTCTCGCAAAAGTTCTTAAAGGTGAACACGTGGCGAAGAACGCTCAGACAATGAAGGTGTCACAAACTGCCCGTCCTCGCTGCCTGTCAATGTTACCTCACGCTATGATCTTTGTGTTAGCAAACATTTATCGAGCACTGCTAAATAGTATTGAGTATGTCTAAGGGTAAATCACTTCCTAAAGAAAAACTCTTTTCTCATGCTTTTTGACTATTTATTGTGTCTATAAGTGTACTTATCACCAGATGCTTTATAAAACGTCTGCATTTTTATAAAGAGTTTACAAATAAACAATACGTACGGACGAACATAGAACCTCCACCTTTTAAACAGGATTTAAGTAGGTGCTGCAAATTCTCACACGCGTCTGTTGGTGAGCTGCAGTATTGATACTTCCGTGTAATTGAAAATATGACACCTATACGCACCTACGGACGAGTTTCTACCACATACGCTACAATACTTCCTATTTCTATAAATAAACAATTTTATCACTGCAATTGCAATGTTGTAGACTAGGCTGCGGAAGTGCCCTATTGTCATGACATAACAACATCTAAGTCGTAAAGGACAGACCGAATGCAACTCTGTGGTCTTTTTGAGCTTAAAAACACCTTGAAAAATCATAATATCAACAGAAAGCGGCCGGGGGGCGCTCTCTTTCTACAGTCACATTTATGAAATGTTGTCTCATCACACATGACTTACTTTTGGACGAACGAGACCCTAATCATTTAAATAAACATTGTTAGTACACTTTTATCAAATTATTCAACAGTCGGTGCCACCACTCGTTAATCACTTTTGTAGGTGACTATTGCCCGCGCACTAGTGCGTTGTAGGCGTAGAGCAGCAATGTCGCAATAATGTGCTGATAACTTTCGAAACAACCGGTAAACCATCGACATTGGCGCAATGCGGCTCGGGACTCTCAATATATGTCTGAAGAGGTCGATTTTAGCAAACTTTATTTTTGGCAGGTACAATTGGACTTATTTTGAAAATTCGTTCATAAGGGGCAAATATATTATTCCTAAGTTCTTATCGTTATAAAAAATTGTTGATTCACGACTTTTGCCTCCTGCTTACTCGCCTTATCAATGAGATGACGGTAATTGAGACGAGAGTGAGGTCATATTTTTTTCTTTAAAACGTCTACACATGTAGAGCACATTGCTGAATTATAAAAAAAAATAATAAGAAACAAAATATTCGAAGTTTAAATACACTGAGTTGTTAACTATTGTTAGAAAATTTGCTAAAAAAATAAATAAAATGTATGTAAGATAACTATTTCTGAAGTATATTGTTCAAAAAACACAGTTTTCGTCTATTTTAAACTTCAAACAATTCATAACTATCAAAGGCGTACGTTATTAATGTGTTTAAGACCTTTTTAACCAAAACGGCTAAAAGATTAAAAAAAAATCACGGATAAAAAATATTTTACGCGGTTTCTTCAACTTTCACTCCTTTAAACAATAATATTGATAGCTATCGACATACATCTTCTTTTTTTACAATCAGGAGAATCTCCCTATCATGATAATTAATTGGGTTTGCGACGAATTGCAACAGGAATGCGCCACTAAGGCTCTGCTCCATGCGTCAAATATTCAAAGTCAAAGTTGTCACTATTCGAAGATGGCAACTCCAACCTAAGTCCGTTATAAATGTACGCACACGGTATTATTAATAACTGCTCTGCCGCAGCCCCAACTCGACGGACATAAAACAAATCCCTTGATCTTCCGTAACCTGCGATCACTTTTTCAATAGAGATCCCGAACTCGGTCGATACCACTAAAGTTCGAAATGCTTTATCGATTTTTAGTTTACAACTATCTACGTAATTAAATCTACAAAGCAAACAAAAAAGGTTTACTTCAATTATGGTCACACTCACACAATTTTTTTTTATTCTAATAAAATCTTTATTCTGTCCATCGATTTATGGATGTGTTTTTTATGTTCGTCTGTATAAAAAAAGGGCTTTTAATTTTATTTCTGATTGACAAGTTTATGAAATTTAAAATTGATCTCATTAGTGGCAAAATAAATCAATGTGGCGGAACTGGCACGCTTATTGCCACAGCGCTATACGGTACCTCGCGCATGAGCAAAGTGGCAAGAAAAGTTCAATTTAGCCGACGAGCAGTGGGGATAGTCTTCATTTGACAATTAGGTGCCGATAAACCGGGATCGAGTATGGAAACACAAACGAAGTGGAGTCGATACCGAGAGTGGGATCGGTGTCAGGCCGCGAGCGGGAGCCACTTATACCGGTACAGTACAAAACTTACACCATAGTAATTATTGCACCCACGTGAGTGAATAAGACCAACACGCATATAACATAGAATAGCAATCGTATCCCACGCAAATTAAAGTGCGGGTCGCAGGTGTAAGCGATGTAATGATTGGTCGAATTCGAGAGAGGGATCGTGATTGTGAACGAAAACGGGATTGGGGTCAGAATCGAGAAGGAGACCGAAAATGTGATAGATAGTGATCGCTCTGAAGTCGATATTGCTCGATGTAAATAGTGGCGGCGCTACACCACTCGTGGACGTCGGCGACATCAGGTTTGCGAGGCCTCTTTTTAATAACTTGTAGGCAAAACTTTTGCGAGGCCTCTTTTTAATAACTTGTAGGCAAAACTTTTTTGTTTGCGAGGCCCCTTCAGGCTCGAGGCCGTCGGCGGTCGCCGACGTCGCCGACGCCTAGCACCGCCACTGGATGTAAAATATGAAAAAAAAAAGAGTGTGTGGTCGCCACACACGTTAGAAGTGAAACTTCTGTGGCTAGTAATAAGGTCGAGAAAGGGTAATTTTAAATAAAAAGAAGAATCTGTAGTTACAAATACATTTAATAATAATGATTAATAACGAATACATTTAATTTTAATTTAAATTGCTAGTTCAATTTTTCATTTTACTCAAAAATCATTTACACAATCCACTTAATTTCACTACCACTTGATCACACAATTTTTTTTCAACCACTATTCAAATAGCACTCTGCTTAAACACAAGCCTAAGCGCAACTGTTGCGACACAAAACGGCGTCATTCGCTCGGCTTTCTCACAGAATACAGGGATAGTGGAGAGGGTATAATATTATTATATTGTACGTGCAGCTGCCAGCGACACAAAAGCGAGTAACGCTCTGCCTTGCTCCCCACATTTAACAGTTAGAAGTGGGGAGATATAATGCAGCTACCGGCGACTCGAAAGTGAGTCACGCGCTAGCCTTACTCCAAACTCAGCAGTTCGTAGTGGGGAGATATGACGCAGCTGCCAGCGATACGAAACTGAGTAACGCTCTGGCCTTACTCTCCACCGATTATTCCTTACATCTTCCCCACTATATTATTTAGCGTGACGCATTTTCGTGTCGTTTTAGGCTCACCCGTGCCATAAGAAGTTTCACTTCAAAATCATTCTAAATTCACGCACTGGCATGAATATTTGTATCAATACCCGAAAATGGTAACTGGAAATCATGAACGAATTGACAGCTTAAAATAAAAGACAATGTGGTGTCGTGGGACATCAGGTAGGAACGAAGTTCCTTCGGCTAATGTAGAATCGAAACAATTTGCAAAAATGATTAAATATAAATAGAATTATTAATACTAATAACATGTATATATATTTGGGACAGAATTAACTTTAAAAGTAATATTCACACACACACACACACAAACACACACACACACACACACACACACACACACACACGCACATATAAATATATATATATATATAATCTCTACGAAGTTTCGTAGTTTTTTCTCAATTTTTCCGTATGACCCTCAAAACAGCAAGAAAGATAACCTAGATAACCTAGAAAACCTTACAAGATTTTAGTATGTACACAATATTAACCAATGTAAAATATTTTATATTTATAAATAAACGTGACTACTCACGAGTAAAATGTATCTATAATGTGAATATTAGCCACGTGCTTGTCCATGAATTCATGAGTATATACTATGCATTGGCGGGGTGGAGTGGTAATAGAGAGAGGGATGAGAGAACGAAAAGAAAGGGAGAAGAGAAGGTATTATACACTACTCGCTTGTGTATACGACTGTCGCGCCTGCGCACGTCTCATTTAACGGTTTTATTCCACGGACTTTTCTTACGGTTTTACTATCACATTTCTTTCAGTTCGGTCGTGCAGCAAAATCCTATCTCCTCCAAGCCCGCCGTAAGGTACTTCGTTCCAACAATCAATTTTAAAATTTAATTTATGCTTAGTGAAACCGTCGGTTAACATCTAGCGGGTAGCGATAACATGGAACGGGTAGTCCTCGTTTCGTTTGTTTCTTCATCTTTCCTCAATTCCGTGGCGACTAAGTTGAATGTAGTATCGGCCCGTACGCTGTACGGGTCGATACAGCGTACGGGCCGCGTACGGACCAGCGTACGAGGTCAGGTCACACTCGGTACTTTCCAGTTGAAAGACGACGCTCTGCACCCACATAGAAAAAAAATTCTTTTGAATATTACGCTGCACTATAATTTGTTGTCACAGGTATTACGAATATATTATATACTCGTGTTTAAAACTTTCGAATTCTATGTTCGGTCCGATGGGAAGACGATTTTCATTTTTTAGTCCATTTCTTTAGGACTCGCCGCGGAGTTCGTGTTACATTTTAGAGGTCATACAGACGCGCGGTCATCGACGCGAGTACGGGCTGCCTTCGAACGCAACGTTCTCGTCTTATAGCTAGCAATCTGTCAGGTGACAGATGGAGATGTACCCGCCCAAGGGTACGGTCTTAAACGTTAAACAGCGGCGTGATTAAAACAAAGTCAAAACAGGACTTAGTTTTAATCGGGTCAAAATAAGTCACATATATTTAATCGACGTGGTACCAATTTTGAACCATATGGGGATGTACTTAGTGCTGCCCGAGGAGGGGGAAGTCCGGCGCTGGCGGGCGCCGGGCGCTGTCGTAGCGGCGGTCGCGCCCGGCGCCCCTTCGCGGCGTTAGCGAATTCACGCTACATAAAGCCACAATAAAGAGGCGCGCCCGCGCCGCCCGTAATTATGCGCGCCTTAAAATTCGCGGCGAAGGCGAGAACAGCGGAAACCTGCAGCTATAAAGGTTTTAGATCGGTGTCGGCCGCATTGTTTTTTATTATCCGCGTCTCGTTATTGCCCGCGGGCGACGGAAGCGCGCCCGCCGCGCCCCGCCGCGGCCCGCCGCGCCTCGCCCGGCGTCGCCGACGTCGGCCAAGTGAAACTTCTTTCATTTTTAAGATTTGCATAACCGCTATTAAAAATAGTCATAAGATTGCAAAACCACAAATGAAAATAATTATGCAAATATTATGGTTAATGTTGTAACTTAACGTCTAGGATGCGCGAGACGCTACAGCTGAAGACGCCTGCGACTGCGACAACCGGCCGGTCGGGAGGGGCGTGCGGGAGCTCTAAGTACATTAACTAACATTTGTAGAATTCCATAGCCAAAGGTAAAAAAAGGGACTGCTTAGAAGTCAGTCATGTCCGTCCGCCGCATGACGCGCTCTTTCATTGTCCTTTATTCATTGATTACGATAAAACGGTGTGCTACCTGCACGACAGTCTTGTGTCTACGACGATACATTTGTAAAGTGCGAGCCGAGCTCATGTGGAAAGGTGTGGTTAGTATAAATCATTGCGTTTTTGCAAAATTAAGTAACACATTTTAGTGGCATTTTCTCTTCTAGATTATTTTACGTTTCTTGTGTGAATTTAAACACTTAGTATTTTTGTTGAAATTTTCCTATAAAGTATGAGTGAAGCCCTATATTCAACATCGTTTTTAAAATCTCGGCCTTAGTCTCGAGGCGCGCCAATAAATGTTTCACATTCAAAACATATTTGTATTTCTCACAGCATACCTCTGCTTTTTTAGGGACGATATAGGTATTTATTACGTATTTTTATGTTGTTTCTCGTCCGCCTACAGGCGAACGAACGTTATACTCGAAGTTAGACTATTACTGACCGACACTTCATAATGATATGGTTGTACTCCTTACACGTGCTGCAAGCAAACGAGCTGTCAAGCGGGCTAGTACACGCGACAGCGCGCGGTGCGCCTACGGCCGGTGCGCGGGCGTGCCCCTTCACCTCCGGGTCTCGCTATCGCGCCTCGCCGTACTGCAAATAGGTTACCGATTGACGTCAACGCGCGCGCACAAACACCGACGGCCCGCGCCCGCCTCTGGCGCGTCACGTATCTCCGCACGAGTTCCCCAGAAGACCGCTATCTAATCGATAACATTTTATGTACTAAGTGTAGCTAGTTCTGATAACCTTCTACGCGTAAAGAAGCAATATCTAGCGTGTAACACGGGCCGACGTTGTCGTCGAACGCGACCTTTTCTTAAAAGAAATCCGATCCTGGTGCGTTTACTTCATAAATACGTTATACGTTTTTCTTTTTTGTAAGGCTGTATTAAAATAGCAATTCCTTTATCGTGCTACCTTCTCGTGATGCGTAACGTAAGGGTCAGAATTCATAAATATTTGCACGAAAACGAGCACGCGTCGGAATCTCAACGACAGAAGTCCGTACATCTTCCGTCCCCGCGCTTTAACATACATCAGTCACTTCTTTCATGACGCTCGTGGCCCGGTTCGACCGCGTGCCTGCAATACTAAATATAAGCAGTCGCGGGTGCGCGGGGTGCTCCACTGCGGCGCCGGAGCCGGCGCTCGCCGCCGCTCGGATCTCTCCGCGGCGCTCCCGATATTGAATTTTTCCAATCTGCGTAACGTCTCGTAATTCGCGTTCGACTTATTATTGGCCCCGTGAGATTTGCATAAGAATAACAGCGGGATTATTGATGTCGTGCAGGCGCGGGGGCGGGGGCGGCGGGCGGCCCCTCGCCGGAGCGCCCCAATAATGCTAATGCCTAATTTCGTTCTCTTTTCATGTTTGCTCTGTATACATTTCGCTTAAAATGGGACGGAATAATTTGATGTAATGCTGGCATTGACGTGCTCTCGAATCGGTTGTCTGCGCGCTGCTTTATGTTACGGCCATGCAAATGGCGCGGCCCGGCCGCCCCGCCCCGTCACCCGCGCGGGCGGTACCGTCCCGTCTATTGACTAGACGTGAAATAGTGCTAAGGTTAATTATTGAATAAGCATACTCTTATTTTAAAAAGTTAATAAGTATTTACTTTTTTATTATTATTTTGCATGGAAAACTTATTAGTTGAATTAAAGAAAAATTATTAAACTAATAAATTTTTTCACGTAAAAGTATTCTCAACAAACACAATATTTGTAATCCTTAAAGCGATAGCACTAAGTCAATTTCACTCCGGCGTCGACCGCGAACGATGACAACTGTTTTCAAACACAAAACGTCGTCGGGCGCGGACCGCCCCGCGGCGAAGGCGCCCGCGGGCGGCGGTCGGCGGGCGCGCGGGGGGCGGCGGGAGGCGGCCGCTGCGCTCGTTATCACTTGCTCAAAAACTAATGCAACTTATAATTAATAAAAACCGGCTAACAAAAAGTCGGACCATGCTCGCTGTAGGGTTCGAAGCCGATACTACAAAGAAAGGCACTGCAGATGCCTTGAGTTTCTTGCCCGTTCTTCTCTCGGTGAATTAGCATTTGGAATGGGCGGTAATGTCGAAATGAATTTATTAATGACGTATTTCAAGTGTAATTTCATTACCTACGAAATAAAGATATTTTTGATTTGATGAAAAAACTACATTGTTATACTTTTTCCCATTGTTTCGAGCACATAATAAGTGTTAGCACTTTAGTTGCCTATAACTAGAGAAACAAGTAAGGTGCACCAGCAAAGAAGCGTATGCTCATAGCACTTACGTCCTTTTGATGAGAAGCGCAGTTTTTCAACAATCACTCAAAAACGGTATATCCGATCACGTCCAAAATAATTTTAGTTGAGAATATTTATTAAGCGTTACCTTCGTAACTTTTGGAGTTATACTTCTTTAGGCGCGTTATGAAAAATATGATGAGAGTGAAATTTTAAGATGTGCGCGCATCAGTGTAACACAAAATTAACTGGTTGAAGTTGGCCGCTAAACCACTCATTAAGTGTTACCAACAAAACTGAAATAAAACCTCTATTAGTCGCGCATGTTGGCATGCTCGTCGCCTCTTATCACTGTATTCATATTTATAATATTTATCCGCATGTTTCTAGTTTCTACATTCACAACACGTGTTTTAATTTCCTACAAGCGCGAATTATACATTTGCTAATAAATTGTAATCAGTAGTTATTTAAATTGAATATTTTGATTAATATTATTTACTATTCGTAAATAAAAAAAAAAAATTGTGCTTATATACTTTTTTAAGAGCTCCAATATAATTGAGGTTACCTATCCGTATCTATTATTTATTGATATAAATTACAATATTATTATTCAATATAATTAATACTAAATATTATTAAATTATTAATATAAAATATTTATTATTGGTTAATTAATATTTAAAAAATAAAGAAATAAATTAAATAAAACTTTTAATAAAAATTTGTGATAAAAATTAAAATCGAACATCAAATTAATTTTTAATATTTATTATTAAATTGAATAAATATTTATAAAAAGAAATGAACAAATTTAATAAAAATTTATTGATAAAAATGAAAAGTGAAAATTAAATTGAGTAAATAATAAATATTTGAAAAATTAATAACCTTAAATTTAATTTTTAAATTTATTATAATTAATTATTTGCATGCAATTAAAAACTATTTTTTAATGATGCCAAAGAAGTATAACTTCTCATGCGAGTACATAAGTACACGCACTCATTTTTTTCATATTTTTTGGATTTACGATTTAGAAAATAAAGGTAGGGGATATAATTTCTACTAATTCTAAAGCGATTATTTTAGAAAATATTCAATAAGACAAGAAAATTCCTTAAAAAGTTTATATGTTTAAAAAAACTGTCAAATATGTGCCACACGTTGATGCTTCCTAAAAAAAATTTTTTTCTGCAGCTATTACATGTATGGAATGCCCCTCCCCCTTAAAATATTTATTTTTGTTATTTATCTACCAATTAAGTAGCGGTTTATATAAAACACCTATACTCCGAATTTAATTGTAGTTTTTGAGTAAAATGCCTGTGACATACGGACGGACGGACGGATGGACGGACACGACGAAACTATAAGAGTTCCGTTTTTGGCAGTTCGATTCGGAACCCTAAAAACGTACCTACTTTTTGAATAAACGGTCTACCCAATATACCCAGCAGTCGCTGACTTCACCACAAAAGTGACATCCCCCTGTGGTGAGATGTCAGTGTCTATTAGTGTTCAAATTAAGAATGGAATTTTAAAAAGGGTAACCAATACTTACATGCATACATATATATGACAGAATGAAAGTGATTTTTCTATTTCCGAGCATTCGTTAAAAAATTCTGTACGTATCGGTACGGGACATTTCCATTCGAACCATTCGACACGAAATCGTTTGTAGACAGTTTTAAGCTATTCATTGGAACGTTGTATATTTTGAACACGCTTTATTTATTCATCACACTAGCTGTGCCCGCGGCTCCGCTCGCGTGGAATACACAATTGTTATTTAGGATTTGTTTTTATAAATAAAGTAGATAGAATTTTATTTGGATATGTTAATTATGAGATAAATAATAATAAGATAATATTATTAATTTAAACACACTTTTAAATGTTTTAGCTATTCCATGTTTTTTGTTTGTTTCCTAACTTAAAATAAATATTTTACTTATACCTAGGTTGTGTTCAACATTCCTCATTTTAACGGGCGCAAATCGGTTCCCCGCCGTAGACAGCCGGGAGGTATTTTATTATTGTGGATTACCTTAGAAGACTTTTCTCTAAGTATTTTTAAGATCTGCAATTATATACCACCGTATTTTGATCTATATCTTGTGGTTTACTCAGCGGCTTAGTAACTGCTCATTTCGTACGTAATTTTATTTAACAAAATATATCTTATAACATAGCCAGATAATACAGTTATGTATTTAAAAAAGTGTGTATAAATCGAACAAATGTTTTTTGCGTGAAAAGAACATAAATGGACAGACAGATGGAAAACTTTGAGTTTTACAACATTTATCGATGTAAACTTGCCGTTTTATATCAATCATTGTTGCATTTACACGCTTTATTTATTCACTATATATTGTATGTCGTGAAATATGTATTACATTTCTAGACGGCGATAATGTAATTGTTTTCATCTTTCCCGGTTTATACCGCACATTAGTAAGTAGTTAAAAATAAATGTATGGAAACTTCAAGGTAAATATTATTGATATATCAATAAATTCATAAATGATAATTGCACACAAAAAAGTAAATTTTTATACGTTTATTCTAATTTTTATCGATATAACACATTTATGTAGAAGACTAATATAACTTTTTTATTTGTGAACCGATTGTAATTAAACAAACATTAAATATTACGGGAAGCTTGCCACAAAATGTCAGTGAGAACCGTATTCAAATCGGTTTCGCCGTTTGAGCGATTAGCGCCAAGCGCACAAACGGACAAAAATTCTAAACGTATTTTTTTGGCCGCGTTACCATAAGTGTAATAATATAAATATATTTTTTTTAATATTTAATGTGTAAACACGGCTCAATTACGATTTTATTATATGTATAGATCTATTTCTAATCATTATTCATCCCTCATTCCATATTTCCCTTGTCCACAAGTAAAGCATCTCTCTACGCTAGGAATTCAACTTCTATTGTAAACGACGTGAATTTTTTCCTCCTCGGTTGGAATTAAAAAAAATATATGTGGAATGACGATTAAGGAAATAACACAGTAACGAAGGATGGAGTGAAAAATTGGAAATATCTTAAAAAAATGCAAAGATGTGCACTGTGAAGTGGATTTACATCCACTTACTTTTTGGTCTACCCCGACCATAAGAGTACCGTTGTTCCCAGCTTCGCAAATCAAGGCATTTCAACTTCTAGGAATTATACAAAGTGGATGGTACACCCACTGAACAGTATCTATCCAACACAATCATAAGACTAAAAGAAATATGTATCTAGTGTAACATATTATGAAACAATTTCGGAGAAAATTTCATAATTATTAAATATATATTTATTTTAAACAAATGACCTCTAAAACAAATAACAATCTAACAACTTTATGTAACAATAAATACAATTTGCATTGAAATAAATAATTCGGAATTTACAAATCAACTTGTATGTAAAATCAAATGAATGTAAATCTATATATAGATCAAATTCGACTTTGAAACTAAATACAAGGAACACATTTCGAAATTTAAGAATAACAGATCAGACAGAATTCATTTTGTTAAACATTTAATAGAAACCGGTCATAAGCTCAATAATGATCACAAGTTCGATGTTCTGCGTGTGTGCGAGAAGGGGTTACGTTTGAATGTTTTGTTGGAATCTTTTTAAATTTTAAAACGTAAAGATGATAATAATAATATCCTCAATGACCAAATTAATATTTATAAGTCGCCATTGTTGGACGCTTGCCTGTAACTATTTGCGTAATGGTTGGATTGTGGTTAGTCCGTGACAATTGACAGGTACGTCTATTGATGATGGTCTGTGACTGCTGCTAGATGTGCTTTCGTTTCACGTATTGTATGATTGCTTGTCACAGTAGGAGGTTACGGTCCGCATTTTTCGGTTGTTTTTAATTCTATTTAATCTACTTACTTACTTTAATCTAATTTTAATCTACTTACGCCCTGATGGATGTGACTGTCTGCATTTTCCTAAGGATGTGCCTAGTTGGCATGAAACGTACGTAGAAATTAACAATATCACGATTAGTGGACTAAATAAACAATTAACACTTGCTTTTAGGTGTTTGATATCTGTCAATCCTCTCGAATCAATATTTAATTCGTTGTATAGGGATTCGTATTGGAAGAACAGATACAAGGGTCAGTGGTGCAACATACATTAACATGCATGCTGCATGTTAATGCATGTTGCAGGCAAGCGTCTAATGGCGTCAAGGAGGAGCTATGTGGGTCACCGAACTGCCCGACTATTTGGTGCGCTCATCAACACTAGTCTACGAAGGCAAAATGGCCAATTGCCTTCTTCGTCCAGTTTTCTTCTACATCGGACTAAATTTCAACTTCTAATTCGAATCTAATTTCTTTACATTCTGATTATAATATCTTGCGGAACCTAGGAAAGATAAAAGATTATGAATTACATCTCGAGAAAGGATGTCTGTATAAAAGGTAAAAACATTTAATTCGAGTCAAAAGAACAAAAAATAAGAATTTTTTTTGTCGTTCCGTGTATAACAATATTCACTAGAATCACTTTGGTACTACAGCGCAATAATAGAATTCTTGAATATACTACATCTTATAAAAGTTTTTGGATAGAGAACATATTATTTTCCTTAAGGAACAACAGGCGCGCAAGACAAACTTGTACATTTTTTACCAGAATTGCAGCCCGGCCGAGTGCGTGCCCCGCGCCCCGCGCCCCTCGCTCCATGCCCCGCGCCGTCAAACCGGCACACAGCTTAAATTAATTACATTACTTGGTTTCCGATGTGCCAGAGGTTGCAAATTACAAGACGGCTCCATACCGGTGTCTTTAGTACGCAGAAGGTAAAACAGGCTTCCGTTATTTTTGTGTCGGAAAAATTTCAAAAATTTTTCATGTTTTTATTTTTATCCTATCGAATGAATTCGGACAAGTAGTGAGTTGTTTGGTTTCAACCTTATTTAAAAATAAAACCTTAAAACTACTACATAGTTTTTCATGAAAACCATTTACATTTATTTTTCTTATGTTATAGTGTAAAAGAAAGTGGTTGAGAATGTACATAAAGTGAAACCATAATAAAGTCTATGTTTTAACCTTAGACGACTTTTTCCTGTCTGATTTATAACGGTGGCTACCGATTTCATGGTCTTCCCGGTGTACTGCACCGTTGTAAGCATACAGTAACTTTCACAAATTTTCGCAAAACATAAACAATACTTTACCGATATCTCATACTTGAGTAATGTGGGAGTTATGTTCATTTTGAAGTTTCGTTGATGGGGCTATTACCCGCATCTGGGGTTGCAAGGTGTTTGGATAAAGCTGGACAAGCTGGGCTTTTTGATTGCGTATCCGGCCAAAATAAACAGTGTAAATTTCGCAAACGAGCGAAAAGTAAAAAGCCGGACAATGATACTGAGACACAAAATCCTCAATAATGTAGGGTGTCCGGCCTTTTTACCCAAATGTCCAGCCAGACTGGCTGGTCTGTCCGGCTGTTAGGTTCGGTGACCTGGCGGCCTTACCCGCGGCTACTCGATTACTTTTCTTACCAAATGACGTCCATAAGGGTTTGAATCGGTTCAAATGCGTATGAAATTATTTTCGTATTATGAATACGGCAAAAAACGATCTCCAGGGTATATGGATTCTATATCGCGCTAAGCGGCATCATCATTGTCCATTCATCATCATTTCAATGATTAAGCAAACTCGATTTCAACACGTCATATAAATAGATGTTTCTGCTGCTTTGTCGTGCGGTTGTGGAATGCTAGCATCAATCAAATGTCATTGTGAAACGGAAGTTGATGTGATATCGTGACACCAAATAAATGTTATATGACTTTAGCTTTGACTTCATATCGATAAGGCTTGTTAAATATCAGACTCGACCGGCGTCCGAATCACCCTAAGTTGTTTCGATGTTTGCATGCCTTTTAAAAGCGCTGTCCCGAAATCGGCGCCAAGGAGCGCCTCCGCGTCCTACGTCTTTCATTATTATTTTACGATAATACCCTGTTAATACTTATTTTTTTCGTTATTTATTCATTTGGCATCGAACTTCCCATATCGGTTCCCAATAATTACGGCGACCCCGCGTACGTACCCTGGGGCTCGTCGTCCGAGCGGGCGTCGCTTGCCGGCGCCGTCCCGGAGTCTCTCTAGCCGAACTGCACCGCCACCATTGTAAAGGTATCGAACATCGGAGGCACTGTGCAGTACTTCATTCCTATAATATTTCAATTCCGAGAACATCAGTTTAATTTCAAGGACGTAGCTGATTAGTAAAATTCGACGATTGTTACTGATTTGCTTTGTGGTGTATGCCGATGCAACAAATTAAATAAAAATCAAACAGATGAGCCGCTTTCGAATCACGTAGCGTGCTTTATCTATCGGGCGAGAGGCTGACCCTCGGAGAGGCCGAACTCGGGTCGAGGACGACAGCGGCCAGCGACGCGGCGGGGGCGGGGGTGGGGCGGCGGGTGCATATTAAACGCCGATTAACCCTCACCGGCCGCACCGCTCTGATTTATGTCAACTATTAAAATCTAGGAAAGCGCCGAATTAATTGCACTACTTTAGTTAGCGAGTAACGCGCTTTATTAATTGAGATCGGGTAGCCTGTTGTTTATGGCCAGACCGGCCGGCCCCTAGCGCCGCCCGTACCCGCGCCTCCCGCTCACAACATCAGACTCTATATTTTGAATGCTATATTTCATAATATAGGACGAACAGACCCTATCGCTTGTTCATATGAGTTACGTGTCTCAAAGAACTGAATCGATGTCCCCAAGTCCGACTTCCCGTCCATCATTATCTGTCTCTCGAGTGTCCAGTGTGTTAAGACCTTATTTTTAACGTTTACTCATAAGTGTTAACGTTTTATAACGTGCGCAAAGGTTTATAAAGTCAAGAAATTATAGAGGCTTATGGACAGTTCATAGAGTTCAGTAGTCAAAGCAAAAAGACGAAAACTTTATAGTGTCGTCACGTCCGTTTATTCGTGCGTTTGTTCTTGGAGATTTCATCAATTTTCGCACTTTTTTGTCATCTTTGATTAAATCGTAAAAAAGGGTGTTTTATGTGACCCGCTTTTCAATTTTGTACGTGATTGCAAAAAAATAATTATTGTGACTTTCCAAGCTAAGGACGGAAAAAAAATTCTTTCGTCTTTCAATTTAATGTAGTATCGCTAGTGTTGCAGTACTGCCTTTTTAGATTTCAGCAATACTCGGATATGCGCAGGCAGCTTTCGACCGTCGTCAACCGCCGGTACTTCCGGCGCACTGTTTTCCACTACTGTTTTGATGTGGCTGGTGAGAACTACTATGGATGTGTCAATGTCGTTGAATGAAACGATGTCGTAAGGGGTTTCATTCACAATGTGCGTGTTGTTTTCTTTAAAATTGTTCGACACTCAGTACCAATGGGTAATAATTTTTACGTGACTTAGACTTTTCGAGGAGACACATGACGATGAACTGAATCGACCCAGTGAAACGGTTTGATGTTTATCAGATTTAACGCGGGGTTATCTCTAAGACTTTTTTATAAGATGTCAGACCTTTTCCTGTCGTGTTTTTTGGCGCTTTGAAACAACTTGATGCCATCGGGTAGTTCGGCTATTTTCTTATTAGTGCGTTTGCATTGCGTTTTCGACGTAATTCGAACCCCCGCTGAAGGTGAGATCCTTCAGTAGGGGTTCGAGTCGCGTCATTTGACATAGTAGGGCTATGCGTGACAATTAGTTGCGGTGTTGCCCCAAAGATGTAAATCGTTGCGTCATCCTAAGCCTTCCTTCTTTAAAGGCGCCTCAACAGTTACAACAACAACAACAGCCGGAGAGACCGCAAAGCTTAGAAAGTTTCTTTTATATTTCTTTGGCTTCGTCGATTTTTCTCAAAAATGCCGGGTCAGTCTTATAGGTGTACAGTCCTACACCGGTTCTACGGCTAGGATCGAGTATTTTTGATTGATAACGTCAGCCGTGATGTGTGTTTTCAGTATTTTGAATGAATACCCTTTTGTGATCGCTTTGGTTTTATGCACCTCTTGGAGGGCGTACACCCACGTCCCGCATGTAAAACGTACGTAAAATTAAAAGTTGTTTTCACCTTTTACCAGTATTGCGGAAGTATTCAATGTTTTTGATACGAATGTGAATTCCGTGAGAGACGTCGACACGTAGCTATGTGTAACACCTCGAAACGTGTACTGAGTGGACGAGGACAATAATACGATACATTCAAAAGTTAGGTAATAAAAGTTAATAAGCACGAAACAACACTCCATTGGGCGCTAAATTCAAATTGTACCTTTTGCATGAAGTTGAATTGAAATCGGTCGTCAATCGCGAACGCCGTAGCGCAAGAATGTCTTGTTTCCGTGAAAATGTGTAGAAATATTGAACTGAGGGCGTACATAGATGAAAAGTGTTTTCACAGGCAAGTAAAAAAGTATCTGAAAAATTTATGAATACTTCATACTTTTATTGCAAATCAGTATTAAAACTTTGTGATTATGATAGCGTTCAAGTCGCACGTCGCGTGTTCGTTACTTGTACACAATATCCGCAGTGAACTACTTTTTAATGTGGTCGTTACTGTCACGTGTATTTAACAACTTTGCGCGTTAGAGTGATCGATCTATGTTTTGCATTAAAGTGTCTTATTCTTGATAAAGTGAAATAAAACATTCGACGAAGCGTTTTTGACGTTAGTGTCGTTTCAAGGATCATCGTTATTATTTGCATGCGTCGACGACACGAGGATATTTTTCAATATTTATTACGGAATGCCTGATCTAGTTAGGGCATTAATGATATAAAATGCAGCGGTCGGCGAGTCGGCGGCGCCGCGCGCGCCCGCACCCGCGCCGGCTAGCGCTAATTTATGCGGTCCGGCGCGGGTCGGCCCGCCTCCGTCCGAGAGCACTCGCGGACAAAGACCGCCGTGCCGCCCTCGAGACCCGCTCTATTGTCATACGAAGTTTAATTAACTAGCAAATTATAATTTCAAATACGTGCCTCTACGAATCTCTGGAAAGGTGCGCCGTGACGTACTCGCCGTGCGCCGCGCGCGCAGACCGCGCGGGAGGCCGCGGCGACGCCGAGGTGGGCAATAATTATTCTGTTTTCAGCAAAAAAACAAAATTTCAATACATATAGTAAAAATAGCTCGATTCGACTTCGTACCCGTTAACCAGAAGCTGTGGTTCTCTCAAAAGATGCTATTTAAGCCGTAATGCATATTAGCTACCACGTCCTATCGAGTTTATCGATGTGGATACGGCGTCAGATATCACGGTCTTGCAAGGGCACACCTCACCACCGATAAGAGCGCCGGCGGCTCGGTGCTCGCGAGCGCCGGGTGCGGGCCACATCGAACGCTAGCGGTCCGGACCATGGGTGGATTGGTCGCTGAGTTTTTAACTTAGTCACATTGAAGCACTCGCGCCGTGTTTCGCAGAGCACGTTTTACCGTCGGTCGCGGGCCCTGCCTCGTCACCCGGCAGCGGGCGTCAGCGGGCGTAAACGGGCGCCGACCGGGCCGGCGTGGAAGGCTTAAAGCCCGAAGCCCTGCAATCTGAAAAGAAGTATTGTGTGAGGTATGCCTCGGCAGTAGGGTAAATAAACTCTGACACGTGACCTTGCCACTATTGATTTTTTCTGGACTGAAGCCACTTAGATCTTAAGTTCCTACCCCTCCTATCTTAATAACAGTTCTTTCATTATAATTAATATTAAGCATTACTTGCTAAAAGATGATAAAAACAAATAGTTTCTTTAAAATCCCAAAATAAAAATTTCCAATGATATTTTGTAATGAAAAGCATTTAAAATACGTCTCTCTAATACATGGCTTCAAATAGTTACGATTTACACCGGCGGTTGGATAAGACTCTAAAACACTTAACAATGAGTGTCTTTTCTCATTTTGTAATAATTTAACAGAAATAATGTCACATATAAACAATATGATGTAGAAAATTTCATTTCTCTTTCTTTAGCTTAGCTTTACACACTTTTTTATGCTAATCTGGGACAAATCATTCGTTAAACCGTTCAAGAAATTTTCCGTACATGTGGAATTTTCATAACTCGACTATTAAGATTTCTTTTTTAATTTTCTAAGATCTTTAAATAAACAAAAAGCGTCAATTATTTGATGCTTTTTACGCATAAGCTTTGAAAAGATCAATTTTATTTGATGCCTCTTCTACTATCCGTTTTCAATTCACTTTTAACAAAAAGGTGATTCGATACGTTAGTTATTAGGTTAAAATTCATTTCAAAAGTGGCTTTCAATGGAAGTCGTTGAAGAGGTCCTTAAAATTGAAAAACTAGTTTTTTATTGTTAAACTGAAAATTCAGTTGCTATATACAACAATGTTCCGTATATCTCCGATCGCGTTGCCTGCACACGCTCCGTGACCGCTGGACGGTCTGCGCGTCCTCGCCGACGGCGGCGCCGTCCGCCGAGTTCAGGTCGTGCCGCTCCGCTCGCTAACTTTGTTACGAAAGCCTTAGACGACTCGGTTCTTTGTGAATTCTTTTTTCCTTTATTTATTTGTTAAAGTTGTTGCGCCGGCATTTTTTTCGCAGGTCACGCGGGCGCTCCAAAGACGAGCCAGTTATGAAATTGTTGAAGCGTTAATGGCGCGGCAGTGGGGCGGGGGGCGCGGTACACGGCCGCCGCCGCTGCCTAGATTCGATTAAAACTTATTACGTAGATATAATTTTTCAAAGCTTTCGACCCCAAAGGAATTAGAGACGAATAAAACACAGATATAGCATTTCACAACGGGATAGTACATCTGATTGAATTTTAAATTTAGTAGAAAAAAATTGTCCAAACTCCACTAATCCAGGTTGGAATCATTGTCATCCAATTATTGTAATCAGACTTAACCTTGAATTCTATTATTACGCCTATTGTATAAACAAAAAAATTAAACGTGTGGCACTCGGGGACTGCCGCGGTAAAGCTATTGCATAGCATTTTTTATCAACTTATGCAATTATAATTATTTATTTATTTATGCAGTATTTTTTTTTGATGTTAATTCAAGTTTTTCATCACTTTCTTCATTAATAAATGCACTTTGTTTATTCATATTTAAAAGACATTATACACAAATTTTGCGTATAGCTATTCACCAGCGACTGCTATTCACTGTTGTACATAGGTACACCCATGTATACATATATACCCTACATGTATACTTACGGACACATGCAGTGAGTGTGGTATTATAAAGAGATATGATAGATGCCTATACACTATATACTTTCTCACAAACAGCTGCCGTATTCGTCCGATTCCGAACAGCTCGTCGATCCGTGCGAACTTCGTACAGTCGTACCATATACATACATGTTAAGCGAACGCTCGGCCGAGCTACATGGTAGGCGGTGTGGGGTGTGTTAGGTTTTATTTTCGTTACGGAATTTCTTGATTCGATTGCTGCGCTCAAAGCGCGCGATATAAGCTATGCAATAGCTTAAAAAATTAAATGTTTATGGTGGTGATACAGACATACGTCCTTTTAACTAAACCTATGTACATAGAAACAAAGAGATTAGAGATAGGTATATGTGTGGACTATTCTCGAGCTCCAATAATCTAATATACTAAAATCAATATATTGATGATTGTATTATATGCGCTGCCATATACCGTTCATCCAATTGCTATAAAACTTTACCAACGTATTGTTCGCACAGACGCGAAGATTATAGATATGAAAAAGCTAGTATTTTACCCGACTTCGTATACGTATTTGAACTATTGTACCGAAGTACTGAACCTTCGCTCGCGCGAAGGTTATAGTCATGACAAAACAACTTCGTTTGCATATGTATGCTATTGAATCGAATTATTGAATCAATTTTAAAAATTCTTTTACTAGTAAAAAACTACCTAGTAAAATGGTCTAAATTTTATTTTGATACTAGCATTTATCTCTGTTTTGTTCAAATCGAATCCGTGACTGTAGCGGAATTAAAATGACAAGTAAGAATCAAGAAACAAGAGGGATCGAGATGAAGAACAGGACAAAGGTCGAAATCGAGTGTGAAATTGACATTAGAGTTAAAAGGGTGGCCGCAATCGGGACGAGAAGCGGTATTGAGGTCAGAGTCGAGGGCGGGACCGGGATCAAAAGCGAGTCGGCATCGGCGGCCAGACGGTCGGTATCGAGAGCGCTACCGAGATCGGAATAGAGCGTAGGGCAGTGATCGGGATCATGATTGAAAGCGCGATCGAGTGGGGTACAAGATGAAGCAATTCACTCTATATCCAGGTGAGTGAAACCGCGGGCGCATGTTCGTTTTTTAAAAATGTAATGTGAACTAGGTCGTCATTGAGCGAAACCACCAGGAAGATAAAGTCAGCGCATTCGGTCCTCGCTCGTTACAAAAATCGGAGAAAAGCGATATTTCTCGAGCCATTAGTTCCGACTGAAAAACAAAAGTCGGTTGCGGCCGATGAACGGGGGAAGGGAGACGGACGACGGCGCGCGTCCGCCTGCGAGTTTTCTTAATGACTTAAGCGATTACCAATCACGAGCAAAAAATCACGTCAGCGCTGCCTCCGCCACGGCGCTGAAGGCGGCCCGGTGGGGCGGTGCGGGCGCACGGCCGATGCGCGGCGTAGACCACCGGGTCGTTTGTGTGGAACAGTTTGAAATTTTTGATTCTGCAGAATCGTTGTACGTGCCGGGTGCCGTGCATTGTTACATTAATCGTGGTGAGCGGTACGAGGATAGGAACTGAGTTGCCGCCGCGCGTACACCTTCACGTCGGCGGCCGGGGAACGCCCGAGGGGCGCGTGCGCCGCCCGCCGCGGCCCGAACGCAGTCTTTTGAGCCATAAAAGGGGCCTGCGGCGCCGCCGGCCGCTCCGTAACTCGACGCAAACTTCTTTGCCCATTATTTTATTACTTACCCCAATAAAACCGATTAAAACCTAATTAGGCGGCGCAATTTTTGGACATTAAAACGAAAACCAGAATTAATTAGTGCCCCGCGCACCGGGACTCCCGTTCGGGGTTAATTGCCCAACTCGGGACATAAATCAGGCGACTCGGGAAAAATTCTTCTGCAGCCTTCTCCGCCGTTAGCATCTTTACCGAAAACTTTTTATTGAATACGAATCCCGGCCAAGAAGCCAGCGCGATCTGGTCGACCGCGCTGGCTTCAGGCGGACCGTTCTCGGGCGTCGAAACAAAAAAACAAAATAACCAGTAAGATTTCATATATATTTTATTATTAAATAATTAATATTATTGTTTATGGTAAGAATATAAATAATTAGATAGATTTTTGTTATGTGCACAAAATCAGATAGATGTAAAATTTTTAAAACTAATATTATGTATGTGTAGTAAACCACCGCTATTGGTGGTCTTATTTAAAAGCGGTGTACTGACTTACAGAAGACATGCTTATACAATGTCACTTGGAGCAATGTAAAATTATCAGGGTAATGAAGCTGAGATTCGGGGTTGGACGGACGAATTATCGTTTCGTTTTTTAATTTTGAACCTCAAAAATGATAAACGTATAGCAAGCGTTACTTATAATACGGTCTTATTATAAGCAAAGATATAAAATGACATAATAATAATACACAGTTAACAATTTTGATGACACGTCGAAATATAACATATTACATACCTTCATAAGGATAAATTACTTGAAACAGTTAAATACTACAAGTAACAAAGTACGTAACTAGAACAAATGCTACTGCAGATAAAAGAAATTCTTAGTCAAGTGTGAGTCGCGCTTGCACACGGAGCGTTCCACACTAAGATTTTTTTTATTCATACACTTTTTTTGTCTCCTGAATACTGTCATTGGTAACAGTCTCAAAAGGGACGATTACGGCCCCGTATTAATGGTTCCGAGTCACGCGACTGTAGCACGAGTCCATTTTACTGTTAGCGCTGTCGAGGGATGGACATGGCAGGTCGTGGTTGTAATGTGATTTCATCACCAATTTTAACGATATTTTTATTCGTCCTCTAAGAAAAAGATGCTTATATTTAATTTAACAATTTCTAAAAAATAGAATATCAGAAAAAAAAAACAAGCCAATTCCGTATTGAGACACGCATAGTGTAGGATTCCGTAGTTGCCCGTCACAATGTGCGACCGTAGAAGGGGCCTTTACGTGTACGTTTAATGCTATGGACCTATTAATTGAGCTCACGGCTTAACGGCTAATAACGTCTAAAAATGGACCCGCACAGAAGGGTGTAAAACCATTAAGAACGTTATGATTTCATATTTACATGGTTCATAAACTAATATTTACTATTTGTTTTACACGACCAACAACGGCAATTAAGTAATTTTCAATGAAATTTAATTATACATTTTGCTTTCTACTTCCCCCAAGTAAATTTTATAAGTTCGTCGACTATTAGATACTCGTTAATATGTAAAGCTTACGCAACTGTGATAGTTTTTCTTTTAACTTTGTTATGTACACCATCGTCGCGAATTTTTCACATTTACCTAAAAATTTGCAATTGAAAGCATTGTTATCCATAAATGGATCCCTAAATTAAAAAGTGGTTTTCGTAGAATCGCATTGTTTTTAAATGAGCTATCTAACGTTACCTCATATCATGGGAAAGTCGAGAAAAGAAGCTCGTGTCCGCTTTGCGTACACGAATTTTAGCGCACCTCCCTAAGGTACGCTAAATTTTGTTTTCTAACATTTTATTTTACCATTTTATCGGCGTGATTATTATGTATATTTGCACGAAATTACAGTTTTTTAGTATTGAGATTCTTTGATCTAAGCTGTCGACAAATGCAGCCAGGTGGACGAACAGACGGACATCGCTAATATGTACTTTTCAGGGAATACGGAAACCTAAAAAGTATTTCGGACCTTTCTGTTAACTCGGTTTCACCGCTGTTATAGTTTTGTAATGTATGAATTATGTAAAGTATGGATAAACTTCAGATCTTTCGGTTTGAAAATAACTTTGTTATTTAACCTCCTGTAATTTGTTCCTAATTATTTTCGAGAAATTTATATAGGATTAAGGTGAATCATCATGTTATATAGTTGCAATTTCAATCTGTATTTTTTTTGGAAATCAAAAGAAACGTAGTTCATTTTAATTTTTTCGTTTACGACCATAATGAAATATGTAATTAAAACAGAATGTCGGTAAGGTGTCGAGCTGATTATGTCCAAGAAAATTTGTCTTCTGAATATTCGGATATTGTATAAAGTTCATTTTTATAAAAAGTAAATGATAAAAGGATTTAAATATTAGTTTTAATGTTGGAGCGGAAACGTGGACGAAATCATAGTAGACACCTTATTGTTTACAGGTAATAAGTTGTCAATTGCGACCTTGGGACGTCATTGAATGTGTTTGCACGGACAGAGCCTCCTAAAAGAATATATTGTATGTAGTCAACTAACGAGTAAACGCAGTCAATTTTTATTTAGAATATTGTGCTTATGTCGATCACTGTTCTCTTAAACATTCTAAATTTCTCTTTACAGGTTTTTGTATATATGTTGAGATGTCAGACTTAACATTCCAATTGCGGTCCGAGCGTGTAAGTCGCCCGAACGGCCGAGCTCGTGCTACATCAAAGTTCGATGAATATCCGTAGTGTGTTTTGTTGCCAGAGCGGGATACTATTATGACATCAGGTTATCAAAACAGCTACATAGATCAATTCGGAGTTTCGATGTTTGATAAGTTTTGCATTTTTTAAATGCATAAGCTGCAGTGCTAAGTCTTTTGGGCCCCTTACTGAGGTAAGGACCTTGAGGAAGTTGGTTCTGGAGCATTAATAGGCTCTCGAGCATACAGTAAAATTAAATAGAGAATACTTCCGGATCATATTTTGTACTTTCGGATTTCATACGTTTTGTTTTAATTTTATTGGGAAATAGATAATTGAAGAAGTTATTTTTCTACTTTTAAGATTGTGATTTTCAAATCATCATAAGCAAACGTTTTCCTTTGAATTTTCGAATGCAAAGATGTATCATATATTAAAATTGGATCAGCTCAATTGTACAGTTTGTTCTGAATACAGTTATTTGTCAACAATTTCGATTATAGAATTCTCATCCATCGCCAAGGGTGGGCAAAACATTGATTTTTGCGTTACATCAGTTCTTTCATGTATATTTTTTTTGTACCTACTTCTTGGAAAATTCTATTAACATCTTGGCCATGGAACGTGACCATGGCAACCGGGTAATTCTACGATACCATTAATGATAATAAACCATTTGCTGTTGGCATATATCCCGGTGGATGCCATACTTGCACACAATACATCATTATTATATAAAGATTATTTACAAAAAAAAAACGTCAAAAGGAACACGTGAAACCATAATTTACGAGAGTTCACGTTAGAGCTCTCTGCTGTTATCACACTAAGATGGCTGATTCGGAGATGAAAATAGGGTTAAGGAGGACGAGCGGGAAACGTTGTTCATAATAATGTATAATGTAGAACGTAAGACACGTTTACACGGGGTCGGGCGACTGCTGCCGATTTACGTTGTCAATTAAGGTACTTGCAAACGCGTGAACTAAGCAAAACTAACAAAAGGCGGCTCGATGACGTGTCTCCGGCTCATGCAGCGCTCGACAGTCAGCGCGTCCCTGCGCAGGCCGTGCGCCGCAGCGGCCTGCGTCGGTCCCGTCAAACCGAGCATTCGACAACGAGCTCGAAATTAAAAGAGACGTGCAAAGGAGCGGCGTCGCTCGGAGCGGAGCTTCGCGTCCGGTTTTCGAAAATTCCCGCGGACTTAATGAAAAGCGCCCGCCGCCGCTGGCGCCCGCCGCCAGCGCCCGCGCCGCCGGGCCGTGCGGGCGCTGGCGGCGGAGGCGGGTCGCGAGCGGGACTTTATTATTTTCAAATGTTTATTTAAACAAATAAATCTCCAGCTCGTTCGGCACGAATATCACTTTATTGTAGAAATTGAAAAACTTTTCTCGTTTTCCTGAGAGTTATATCGGCGAAGCCGAAAATCTTTTCCAAATATTTATCGAGCGCGGCGGGGCGGGGGCCGGGGCGGGGCGCGGCGGGCAGCGGCCGATGTCGCGCGAACCTCTCGAGTTCTGTTTTTAATTAATTAATTTTATTATTTTTGGCGGCGCTGCGCCGTCTTGCCTTTATTGGCGGAATTCTCGAGTAATTAGTCTTTTATTATTATATAATTTTTGCCGGTCGGAAGGGTTGAAGGTGTGCGCGGCGCGCAGATTGCGTCTGCTTATAATTAAAAGTAGCTTTGTGCGCCCGCGCCCGCCCGCGCCGCCCGAGCCCGCCCGCGGACAGCGCTCAGTACCCGTTCACTTTGCTATCGATAGTTCTTTGATATTCGTCGCATATTTTTTTATTATTAACAAAAAAATTTTGCAAATTGGATATACATATATAATTGTAAAGTGTATTAAGTTTCCTGAAAAAAGCAATTCACATCGCATTCTGATATGATGATTCCTAGTAATCGGCTTATCTTTATTTGTTTGTTTGGTTCCGACTTGGATTACCTACGTATATTAAATATGTAGTATAATTAAGATTGTAAAAGTAATTTTTTTTAATTCATTTCCTTTTATTTTGTAGTATAAGTGTACTTTTTATAAATTATAATTTTTTGTCTTTGTTTGTTAGGATATATAAGTAATCCAAAACTCATGATTACTATTTATCTAATTAATATCTTTATATGGACATGTGTACTATGTGTATGTTATTTTTAGTCGGTGTAATTTTTTTAAATTGAAATTTGCTATTTGCTTTATACTAAGATACTTAAGTAACTCATTATAAGTACCTCCTTACTTAAGGAGTAAATATAGCTACTTAAGCAGTAAATATTTATAATACCTTATATTTACTGTTCATTTCATTTCTATTTTTATGAAAATATGATCTTATGTTTTTTTAAAATCAGTCCATTTTTAACTTTTTTAGAAAAATAGTTTTGTATATTTATATAAATTTATCAAAAAGTTCAGAGAACTTGATAAAGCAATAAAATCGATCTCTTGAGCGTTATGAACTCAATAACTTATTTCTACTTTAATTTTTAACGCTTTGAGATCGAAAATAGTAAGAAATTACAGTGATGGCCTGCAGGGTCAACCGTCTTTCACATTTTTAAGCTCAAAAACTCATAGACAGTGTTTATAACTTAAGGAGCTCATCGATCGGTGAGCTCACGGCCGAAAGCCTTAGTGATGGCCTGCAGGGTCAACCGTTTTACAGGTTTTTTTTGTTAAAGGTTGTTGTTTGAAGTGGGTTAGTTTTTTGTGACTTTAGCCTTTTCATATTTAAGTGAGATAATTATCAAAGTATATTCTATTTAGTATAAAAGAGCCCTAAATGTCTAATAATTAAGGTATAAAAATGAAGTGAGCTCATACTCATAGTAGACACATGATTGCTGCCATTTTCTTGTTTGTTTCGATTTTATGTTTTTATCCCTTACGCATGGAATTTGGCTACTATGAATGGTTGAATGGGATAAATTAGAGTCTTAATCTTGAACTGCACCCTATCAAACAAAAAAAGCAATCAAGTTAGTTAGAAATATCAAACTTCGATTATTCAGTAATGAATAGTAATTACTTCTTGTTTCATTTCCTACTTTTCCATCTTTAAGGTTAGAGTTCTTTCTGCTATATGGAATAGAGCAAACTTTAAATTATTGTACTTTATTCCATAGAAAAAATAGCGAAATTGGATCATTCAGTAAAAAGTTATGCCTGGTTATATAATACATAAAAAAACATAATTTAAATAAATAAACTAAAAACACGCTTTAATCATAAATCGAACTAACTAAGTGAAAAATAATTCTTGATATAGGAATAAAATAATGAACGAAAAAATTGTTTATTATTGTGAAAAAAGCGTCGGTCGCTCTGTGTCATATCTTTCGTGTATACCGTTTATGGATTAATCGAATATTTTCGATAACTGTTGTATCGAGCACCCGACGTTTCTTTTCAGACTAATACTAATGTTTTTCGTTCATTATTTTATTCCTATATTAAGAATTATTATATTTTTCACTTTTTATTTCGATTTATCATTAAAGCGTGTTTGTCAGTTATTTTAAACTACATTTTATTTTCTACGTGTTTAGTCTCAAAACGATATCAATAGTATTCATAACGAAAAGCTTGAATTTTAGAATACCGTATGTGTGGCAATTAATTTAAAATTATATCATTCATGTCTAAGTAACCTTTCCATTTGATCTAGCGCATCATCATTACAGTACAACGCACGAAACTGTCGCTGTGAAGTTCTTCATGAATACGACGCAATGGCGTAAAATAGGAAGGCGGCAGTGACGAAGGAAGGGTCGGGTGCGTAATACCTGCGCATTATATCATTCGTAATTTTTATGTAATTTCAAAATTTCGATATTTTATTTTTAAATTATTAATGTTTTTTGGTCTTTAAAAATTTTCTCAAATTTGATAAATTTTATAATGTCTCAAGTAACTAATTTTTTTAAATTTAATTTTCAAATGTTACAAAATTTTGGATATTAATTGTTTTTTAATCTTATTTGAAAAAAATGAAACTGTTGTATTATCATCGGTCATTGATAAATCTAAAGACCTTAAAATATCTAGCAGTAATGATCACAGTGTACGCACGCCGCGGTCGGCGCCGGGGCCTTGGACAGTCGCAAGCGATAATTGCAATCCTTAGGAGGCATCCGCCTATAACCGGACCGCTGCGAGAGTCGACCGCGAATCGCAATTCCTCATAAGTCTCTACAGTCTCGGTGACTAATAAAAGCATCCCCTTGTTCGTGTGAAACCCTTCCTTGAGGTTCGAAACCTTTTTCGCTCCTGACGGTTCCGCTTTAACGTAACGCTTAATGACGCCACTTGCCGGCTGAAAATGTATTTTGTGTAAAAAAATTCCTCATGATTAGAAGAATAATAGTATTTATGTGTATTGAATTTGTAAAGTGTCGTTTACGATGTCTTGTGCCAGACAATTATATTCTAATCTCGTCACTCTAATCGAGGAGTCCTCGAGCACACCCGCTGTCTTGGAAACGGCCGCAACGATTTCGACGTAGATTTTTACATTGATAAAGAATTGCCTTTCTAGTTTATGTGTAATGAATATAATAAACATAAACAACTCTTACCGTGGGAAATTATTATTTTTCGACGGCAAATTCGAAAGACGCCTTTAGACGTCGAAGCTTTAAAACACGTAGAAGCCTCTGAAAGACGTCGAGTAAAGCTCGGTTACGCGCAGGTATTCTTTGATTTATGTACACATCTATTTAGAATAGATGTCCGGAGAACTGAATACTGAATTTTGGGTTAAATAGGTGACGTATTGGGTTGTACTTAGCGGCTAATTTAAGACAGGCACTTTATGGGCTGACATTCATAGAAGTGTAGATAATCTTTGTACTTTTTGTGTAGGTAACACTATATACGGACGCGACTTTTTTGTTACATTTTAGAAAAACAAATATTTATTAATGTATTTCTTATTGTATTTAACTATTTTAATTGTATAGCTGTCGGGTAATATGCGCGCTTTGCAAAGCTAAGTAAAGGTCTAGCTGTTTTTTGTTGCACCCTTTTAAAGCAAACGTCATGTAGATCTCTCGGTACTGATGTGTGAATTCATTTAAATGTGTCGGCTAATTGAGGGACTTCGCGATTTCAAAAGAGTAGGTATATAATTTTATATTAAGCTACTTCGTTTTCCGAAAAAGTCGACGTGACCCCGTCAAATATAAAACCACGCCGCTGTGCAGACGCCATCGTAATCTCAGGTTATTGCTGTTTTAACACTGAGGGATTGAGAGCGTATTCTTTACTTTAATTGAATGTTCGTGTAATCGATGTTAGGAAATAAGGCATCGCGGCTCGGACCGGCGCGGGCGGCGGGCGCACCTGCGGGGGCGTGTCCAGGTGGGGCGGCGCACCTGCCAGGTGTCCGCCCCGCGCGCGCCACGCCCCCGCGCCGCCGCCCTACCTGCCGCCGGTGTACTGCGAACGATTAATCGCAATAACTTTCTTGCTTTTTTAGGGTCATATATACCATACGAAAATTAATAATTTACGGTCTTAGAAGTTGTAGACTAAGTAAAGGAAAATTTCCACCAATGGCCCAACTGTTAGTGGAGAGTGCTCATAACAAATAATAAAGCAAAAACATATTTTAACTTTCGTTTCTCAAAAATATCTTCAGCACTAAGTTTCCCTGAAATATATTTTGTCAATTGAATTAGGATTGTAATAAGTGAAAGTGAATACAAACTACATTGATTTATTGCCATTTCATAGACAATAATTATTGTTTATTTATATAGTAGTAAAAAATGTTTATTGTATTACAAAAATAATATTTGATGCAGTATGGTTGGAAATAATATAAATTTATTGTGCATTATTTTGAAAGTGTATATAAATTATATTTATTCTGGATTAGTAATATTAAAGTATAGAATGGAACCTCGGTAAGCTTTGTCTCGTCGAACTGACGTATGAGGTGGGCACGCGACCGCCGTGTCGACAGTTTGATGACGTGTGCGCCGTCTAGGGACGTACGGCAATCGCTCTATAGCAATATGCACTATCGAAAAATTTTTGGGATCATAAAAACTAAGCCAGTAAAATACAAATAAGCGTAAATAACGTTTACTACAAGTAAATTAAATGATCAGGGCGACAACCCGTTAAAGGTTAAATACTGGTAGTCGTTGTAAAGCCCTTACAAAGCCGGGAGAATGATAATTGAGACTCGTAATTTGGTTAAGATAAATTTTCTCTCGCGTAATAATGAAGCTGAATCAATGCAAACGTACATAAAATAAATTATGTTATTCAACTTAAATATTTCTAGCGGAAAACTTTGTGTTCGACGTCCCGAAACCTTGAATTATTAGATTCCTCGGCAACTTGAGTGAAAGTTGAAGTGTTTGTGGTTTTCTTACATTTCTATTTTATGAACCAAAAAAATTGACTTTATTGACTAACACGTGCCTAATATTCATGCCTTCATAAGCGTTTTTATTTAAATATAAAAATAGTTTTGAAATAAATTGAGAAAACTTTAAAGATAAAAATATGAAGCAAGATTATAAAAATAATAGAAATATAAGTTGTGAGCCGTGCCGTTCTCAGCACGTCTGCAGCGCGGATGGTCCGGTCGACAGGTGAGATAATACATTCTCACAAAATACAGACGTGAAGTAGCATCCTCAGTTGTTGCTTTCGTCCAGGGAGTGAGAGTTTCAGTGGTCCACTGCTTCTCAATCGCTCCACTCCTTGGAGGAGTGGAACGATATCCTGTCTCTTATCCTACCAGATATCCTATTCTTATCGAAGAGGCTGACAATGCACTGATAACTCCTCTAGGGCTGCGAATATCTATGGGCGGCGATGACCACCTACCGTCTGATGGCTGGCACGCTCGTTTACCCTTCGAAAATAATATAAAAATACGACGGTCATTAGTTATATAATTGATCAGAATTTATATACGCCATAGTCTGTTATAGAATATTTTGTATAACAAATTGCAAGACGTAACATACCGATAAAAATAAAACGAGCCCAGATATTGTGACATATCTAATTAATACCTTTCAAACTTCTAAGTTTCCTCGCTGCAGTAGATATCTTTATTATTTTCAATAAAAAAAAATTTTTAATTCATGATTCTAATATTATAAATGATTATAAATTATTCAAAATCTAGCTTCAGTATTAAAAAAATGTATTGTTACTTTTCCGAGGTGACGAAGTATATTATTTTTTTTAATGGTCACTACAATATTTACGTTCCATATTAGAATTTCTGTTAATCGACGACTTTGTACATTTCTTTTGATGATTTCTTGCGAGGCCTGAAATGTGGCCGCCGCGCGCGATCGCTTCTTGTGCTGAATAATCTGAATGAATTTGAAATTCCTTTAATTTACGAGAATCAGCTTTTGTGAAAAACGTAGTTCGTACAAAGTAGGTAATATATGCATCCTAACAAAACTATCGAGTTTTGGGTCACTTGTTTTCTTTCCATTTATTCTGTTCATTGTTGTTCTGATGAAGGAGTCGTAGAATCGATAATGGAACCTATCAATCGTTACTAGAAGAATCAACCAATTTGGTTTCATTTCTTCTTTTTCACTCAGTCTCATTCGACGGCGTTTCTTGGAAACTAATTAATAGACATAAATATTTATGTATATAAATACCTAAATGTTTAATTCACATACAACTACGTATGTATTTATAATACCCGTACACTCGTAGAAAAATGTGATGTTGTGCCGACTACGTTTAGAATATGTACATAGAAGTTATATACCAAACATGCGCATGCACCTACAAGACTAATATTAATTTCATATTATGTTTGTGTATTTATTTAAGTATAGAAGTTATGTCATATGTTTTGTAACACTTGTATGGTGGTTACAAAACAAGCTGTATATTATATATAGCCCAAGGTTGTGCTATATTAAGGTATATATAATACTGAGCTGGATTCGATTGATATTGCTTTTCAATTGTTTTAGTAGTATAAACATGTATAGCACGTTCAGTACACACGTGACGCTTTTTCTTTTGATGTTATAGAAAACGCTTTCGTTATGTCTCTCCCTTTTTTTTGAAATCTCTTTGATGGGACGAAAAGCATCTAAGCAAGTGTTAATTTTTTTATTTATTTTAACCGCCAATTAATTATATTGAATACAATATTTACGTACGTTTCGTGTTAACACAATATATTCTCAGGAAAGATTAGACAAATACATTCACCATCGCACTAGAAGTATTAAATTCACCAGCAAATGCACCTCCATTCGCTACATGAACATGTGTTATTCATAAAACACGTTCATATATATAATTGTTTGAGACGTATATGTCAGAATTTTTTTATTTCTTTCAAATTCAAAATACGTATTTTCGTTAATACATTTTCTTAATGAAATACAGTTTTCCAATCTTCAAAATTATAGGTGGATAATACTAAAAATTTTAGGATTTTTATTCATAAGACAACATTATGGTTATGATATTTTTATTACCTTTCGAAGTATATTTCTTCACTATTTACATATTTTTGCATTATATGGAAGTATCAAAATGTAGTTGGGTTTAGTCTTAAGTACGTCATTAACGGCCTCTTGGAACGCATTTAGCGCCGCTTCGGGGCTTGTGAATCGTGTGCTTCTGAGCTTATCCTTGATTTTTCGGTAATAAAAAAATATTTTAAGGAGCAAGGTCCGGGCCGCATGACAGATGCGTCATTAGTTGTACGTTTAAGGCCTCTAAAAAGTAATCCGTTACCAGCAGAACATGCGGACCGGCGTCGAGGTGAGACGAGTTTACTGCGAAGACACCGTCTAAAACACAGCACTTACGTGCAAGGGGCACTCACTATAAACTGAGAATGAAATACAAACACTTTGGAACAAAAAAATATTAAATACTAGTTGGTAAAGCTGAAATGTTGACTAGATTTAAAAAAGAAAATAATTTGAATTTCTTTTTGTTTTTAAAAATATAAGTCTTTTGTTGTAAAAGTAGGAGTCTGTTGTAGGGTACTGTAGAAAATGGAAAAATTTAATTGTGTGCGGTTATTAAGTATCTGTGCTTGAAAAATTTCACTTCAGAACGAATTAATCAAGACTTACAGTAAACGTTAGGGGCAAATGCTTCACCGTATTCTGTAGTTGCCCGTTGGTGCACCGAATTTAAATGTGGAAGAACATCCATCAAAAAACGACTCTCGCTCGGGACGCTTAACAACGGTGGTGATAGAAGAAATGGTACAAAAGGCGAAAAAATTGTTTTAGTAAATCGTTATGTCACGGTACATTTTCAATCAGAAGAAACAAAGATTTAAAATAGTATTGTGTATCGCATATACTTTACACTAACGTTTGAAGATAATAAAGGAGTCCGCGCGCTGGGTCCCCAGAATGCTTACCGATGCACGAAAAGAAACCAGGCTGAACGTTTCTCGAACTTCTTTGAAACTGTTATATCAAGATCCCAATAGTTTTTTGGTGCGATTTATGACCATGGATGAAATGTGGCTTCATCATTACGATCTAAAAACAAGTTTACAGTCTATAACTGGAAAAAGAACATCATCTCCAACCTTTAAGTTTAAGGCGATTTGTTCTGCCGTAGAGATCACGGGATCTCTTCTTTGGGACAGTAAAAAGATTATCACGATAGACTGTCTCAACCATGAAGCTACTGTTACGCGCTCTTTGAATGCAGAACAAATTATAAAATGCATAACAAAATTCAAAAGAAACGGCGAGAAAGTAGCAAAAATTGTTTTGTTTCGTCAAGATTATTTCGGCTCACGATTACGCCGTTACTATTGCTGCAGTTTGAGATGCTGGCTTCGAAATACTTGAGCATCCTTCATATTTATTCGATCTTGCCCCTAATGATTTCTATCTATTCTATCTATCTTTCGGATAGAGATTCAAAGCTGATAAAGCAGTAGTAGCTGCAGCAAAGGAATTTTTAGGTGCTCAGGATGAAGAGTTTTTTAAGAAAGGAATTTTACCTTAAATAAATATACATCAAATGTTTATGTTACAAAGTGACTATGTGTAAAAATAAAATAATACTTAATAAATGTTACCAACAACATACCCACCGATTCTCACTTTTTATTGAACGCCCCTCGTACTTACCATTCTGCAGTTACTATCCTTTGACTGACGAGCGATACTGTAATACAGTGCTTAGACTTCCCTCAACTTTCGTCGCTAAATTTTCAAATGGAAAAACCCATTCTATCGATTGGCTTTTCTTTCAGGTTCAAAGCAGTACATCCAGCTCTCGTCGTATATGATTATGTTACGTACAGCTAATGAGATTGTCCTCCGTTATATTTTTTAATCATTTTAGAACGCCAGTGTACACGCAGTTGTTTCCGGTTATCTGTTAAATCAGGGCTTCCCAAACTGTGCGTCGCTACGCCCTAGTGCGTCGCGACATTGTCCCAAGGGCGTCGCATGTCAATGCGACCAAATCGAGTGAGCCACTGGGTACTTCAGGGAGCGCCGTGCGCATTGTGACAAACATCCCTAAGTTAGTACCAAAATTAGTAAATATTTTTGAGGGCTCAGTTGAGAGGCGTCGTAAAAAAATTGTAAAGTTCCAAGGGCGTCACAGTAAAATAAGTTTGGGAAACCCTGTGTTAAATCATGCGGTATTCATCGAGTGCAAAGGCTCCGAATTTTCAGAAGCTTTGATTAGACATGCAAAATCTTTTACACTTAGCTCATATCAATACCTAATATAGTCATTTACTTATAAGTATTTTTATCAGTTTTCAGTAGTTGACGAATATTAAAAATAGCGGTTTCGGTAACTGCAATCGTCGGCTTACAGAAATCGTCAACGAGGTGATCACATTCACTTCTGAATTCACTGAACCAGGAATACACAGAGCTATGAGATGGATCTTCACCGTCAAATGTCAATTGAAGTCTCTGGTAACTTTTTTGTTGACTTGAGCGATAGCGAAATTGTAAAAATTTATAGTGCGAATATTTTATCGACTTAAATTATTTGTAATGTCGACTCACAATTTTTCAAATAATATCCAAATGAAAAATAAATAACAGTACACACAGATTAAAACGTAATCTATTTCCAAAGGGTTCCATTTTTAAAACCCGTAACTGGTTTTTTAATATTCTCGTTACAAATCGCCAGTTACAGATATTTTCAGTACGGCCGACGTATCTTTTAAAGGGTTACATATATAGCTGCAGATGTACCTACTTAATAGACCTACTTATTCGAAACCAATGAAATAATTTCTATTTAGACTGTACGACAAAAGGCCATTCTATAAAAATAGGAATGAAGTAAAGATTTACAGGAAGAGGCTCGCGCGCGGGCGTAAACAAGCAGTAAAAGAAGAGTCGGGTGCGCGCTCGCGGCTCATGTTTATGCGGCGACTGCGGCGTCACCTCACCGCGACATAAATTTTTTGCGGGGTCGGTCCTCGGGCGCGCGACACGAAAAAGGAGGGCCCGTCTAAGACACGCGCTCAGCTCTTCAGTGAAGGGTTGACTGCGGCCGCGGCGACGCCCCCGGCCCCTGCGCGGTCAGCAGCGGTGGGCGCCGCCCGCGCCGCCCGCGCCGGTCGCAGCCGCCGCCGTCCGGCGCGACGTCCTCCCGTACACGAGAATACGCCGTCGGCTCGAACACGACGCTCGACGCTGGATACCTTTTCGTATAGTCCGTATTGCGCAAGTACACAATCATAAAATCTCCATAAAGATACCGGATCCTGAGTACACGACTGATTTCCCTAACCACTTATTCAACTGGGTTGCTATTTATTCTGGCCTACTGCAGCGTATGGACAATCCAAAGGAGTAGTCACAGTCACAGTCGTTTTACAAATATATTTTTTGTCAATCTATATTTTGTTTGTAGTTATTTATATCTAAATAGTGCTATTAATGAATGACATATTAAATGATGTAAAGAAATATAGATACACATACATGTTTAATTGGTCGGCACCTACTGTATTAAAATTCGTACGCTTTTCCGATATAGGCAGGTAAATAGATTTTTACAATTAATAACCTAAAATAGCAGATATCTGAAAAACTTGTGTACAGATCAAATATGACTAAATACTGATTTTTTTTAAGATTCTTAAAACTCGTGGTTCAATTAGAATGAGAGATACGATGGTTAACGACTTTATAGGCTAAATATACATTTCAGACGATCTATAAGCGCGCCTTTTTCGCTTTCGATTGCAGAATTCTGAAAAGGTAATTATGATCTGCCACTATAATGATCGAAAGGTCAATTTATGATACATTTTTCTTTACGCCTTATTGAAATTAAATTTCATTCTTTTTTGTCAAAATTATTTATTATAACACTTAATAGATCGCGACGCGACGGCAGAGTCCAGTTCGTTTCGGGTAATCGTAGAGTGCGTCGGTCGCAGTAAATCAGCGCCGGGCTATAAATCCGAGGCTTCACCTCCAGTTAAGGCGCTGCGCCCGCCGCGGCCGACTCGCGGCTCCGCCCGCCGCGCACGCGCCCGCCCCATTGTCCGATTTTGCATCGATTCACTTAATGGGATTGCGAAGCTTTTCAGCATAAGGAGGCATAAGGATGCACCGCAAAATGAAAATCGTTGTACAACAGTCGACAGTCTAGGTGCGGGGGCCGAAGTTGTCGGCTGTCCAATTAGCGGCGAGCGGCCGACGGACAACACAGTAACGAGTCGAGGAGCCCTCGGCGCGTCCGGCGTGGCGCGCTCGCGACATTAACGAGTCCGACTCTACGCAAATTAGTGAGTGCCTTCGACTTGAGATTATTTGCATACGGCGGGCGGCGGGCGGCGGGCGCGCTTGTCCTCATGCTTTATTCACGGTGTGGGCTCGATTTGAATTGAACCAGCCGTGGATCGCCCCTTGTCAAGATTTTCACATGCACAGTTCGATGATTCGTCGCCCACTGAATGGTTTCATGAGAGACACCTTTTTAATAAATATTTTTCTTTGATGCGGTATTATGTTATTGTATTGAACTCTTTGGATAATGGTAATTAGAAATGATTATTACTTAAAATTGCTATGTATTGCGTAATCGCAAGATGGAAGTAAGACATCCAATACATTATGTACATATAAAACAATTATTATTAATTCTACAATTGTTTTTACAAGAAGAATGTTACATCTTGATGGTTTAAATTGCAGCATATATATGCTCACCGTATGAAGTACTATGTACGCAGTAAGAACAAAATAATATGTTAGTACTGGCTACACGACTGCTACTTATTTATATGTATATCGAATGATTTTTATCCGATGTTGGTTGAAGACGATGCCAA
This sequence comes from Eumeta japonica, assembly GCA_005406025.1. NCBI lineage: Eukaryota > Metazoa > Arthropoda > Insecta > Lepidoptera > Psychidae > Eumeta > Eumeta japonica. The sequence goes on from BGZK01001465.1 coordinate 86,414, forward strand.
CTCAATGCCGAATTCGTATTCGAATTCAATCCGACTCAGACCAAGATGCCGACCTTAAGTCGAATCTCGATTTAGATGACGATTAAGATTGTATGTTTGTTCTCCTTTTCCATTAAGTTCCAGTTCCAGGCGCTTTGCAGTCCATATTTTTGTTTTAGATTTTAACCTCGATCCCTCATTCTCGATTCCGAGATTGATGTCGACTCATATCTATTTGAATAGTCAAATACAAAAATCTTACATTAAAATTTAATGGGTTTATAATTAAGAGGAGAATTGACAGTGGACGTGATCGGCCGGCGGGTGCCGACATCCGGTTACAGGAATGGCATAAGAGATAGGATGCAGACACTTTTCCCCGGAGGTACCGGTTCCGTTTAGCTCCGACTGGGTTGCTAGTCTGGGTTGGTAGTCCGACTATGGTGCTTCACAGATTCTGACTGGTCATGGATGCTTTTGTAAGAGGCTAATACGAAGCGAGCGTGTGCCTGTGCAGACAAACAAATGAGAATATGTACCAAGTCTCGTGGTCATGGCGATATAAGAAACGAGATCTTGAACGAAATCAAGGTATTTAATGTCAACTCGGCTTACTACATGGATTTTGTAGGCACTCACGCGAACGTCGACAGGTTTGTGAAAAATGCGCGTGCCTGATGGCGCGGACTACACGGTGGGCTAAAGTACTCAATAATTATTCGGCGACGAAGAACATGTCGTGTATTATAAGCTCTAATAAGGGCTTCTTTTATAAGAAACAGAAAAAGCTATAATTAATAATAAATAAAGGAAGCACGAAGAGGCTGTGAGATTAGGATATGTCGTGTGGCGCCTTCGCATTCGGACTGTATAGCCGTAAGATCAGTACGTACAGCCACAGGAGGTGGTGAGCTGTGCAATTTTTTCTCTTAAACGTTAATTTCCAAAGCTCTTAAACACATTTTAATTTCCAAATAGAAGTTACATTCCGTGCGTTAGCGTGCTTTCCGAGATAAGTAGCAAGTGTAATTTCAGCGAATTTAAAATACTCATTTTGCTCCCAATTTAGAACCCCTTTAATGTTCTGATTTAATTACGGTAATATACAACATATGCGTGTATAATGAAGAACAGTCTAAAGTACAACTATGTGAACGGGCTCCGCGATGAAACAGAATGACGAAAAGTGGCGCAGTTGCGCTTTTAAGCAATGTCGGTTATCTAAGACTTTGTAATGCTGCTAGCCGCCGCTCTCAATTAAGCAACTCTGCACACTTCAGAGCTAGAATACAATATGTGACTTCTGAAGAATTGCAGTTACCGATAACATTGCTTATGTCGGAACACAGCAACTGACTTAAAAGTATGTCTTATGCATGAGAGTCAGTAGATACAAAAGGTATATTGCTTGTTGTGACTATTTTTATATTACTATAAAAAAATCTATCTAAGTTAGTTCAATTTACAGCAATCTTCTCTGTGAACATGATTTTTTTAGGTTACTCTGAGAATAATTTCGAAAATGAGTTTGGGGACAGCCATTTTTACGAGTTTCTTCAATATCGTTAATGACAAGTTAACGCCACATAACATACTACGTTAATGTACATTGTTTACGTCATATGTCGAAGAGTTTTCATTTGAAACCCTACATGTCAACTCAAATAGAAAATAAAAATGCCTTATAATCTTCCAAAACTGCTCTCTATATCGCTTATTTGACTTTTCTACCTCATGTCTGTATTTGCGTAATCGCTTATTATAAATAAAATCAATTCAAAAGTCTAGTGAAGTAGTTCGAAGAGACGCGCGAGCCGAGCGGCCAGGGCGCCGCTTCGAATTAGAAGATGCCATCGGATCGGAGTATCGATTGTGACAAACGAATTCATCGATAATTTTTTTTAAGCCAAATTAACTATCATGCACTCCGTGCATTGAGCAGTAGCCATGACGGTCATTAGCAGCTCTCAGGCCGCCTGGACAAGCGCAGAAGGCTTTAGGTCCGAATCTTTAGTTGGGCAGGGGATGGCGCGGCAGAAGGATGATACGAAACTGGCACGACGACAGAAGGCGGGGGGCGAGCAGCCGCTGACGTGATCCCATAATTATCTTTAGAATGAAATTAAAAATTATTTATTCGAGTAAAATTAACTGTTAGAAGTCAAAAGTTATTGAAAACTGATAAATTTTATAAGAATTCGGTTTGTTATCTGTTTTTTGTAATTACTCAAATAAAAAACTAAAAAAAAACCCGTTTAAGTTTTCTTGTTCAATTACGAAGAAGAAAAATTATCATAAGAGTAACAACCAACATGAATGCCTTTATATCGGGTTTAGCTTTTATTATGTGACTTACGAAGCATAGAACAATAAGAAAGCGCAAGAAGCAGTATTATTAAACAACCTAATTATGTTGATATTAAATAGCGGGGTGCGCGGGGTGGAAACTGTCCAACAATCAGCAAACAGCGGGTCGGTCGGCAGATTAATATAGCGTGCGCATACGCTCAAATATTTGATCGGCCATAATAAAATCGCAGCATACCTGCGCGCCTTAGACAATTTCTTCATATCCTAATAGAATTTAAACAATTACATTTACATTTCTATTTTTTCTATGCATGAAATTACAAGGAATGTAATATTTCATTCAGTTGGGTGCAAGATACATGACTGTGTTATCATAGCTTGGGTGTTGATCGTTTCGGATATGCTACTTTTTAGACGGTGACGACTACCGGTTGTGCCGTCGAGACGCTAAACGACCGTTTGCGAATACATAAGACGAGGGCTGCTATTTATGTGTCCGGGACATTAAAAAGACACAAACATCTGCCATTTAATATGGTTTTATCGATTTTCACAATATTTGCCATGATGATCGATGCACTTTATATACGCTGAAACTAATTTTAATAGTACTTTTTCTATTCTGATTGAGATATCTTCAAAACGTGTATTTTGAATGCATCAACAGTCCCTTCGCGGTTCGAAAAACTGACCACGTAATTTATTCTTCACGCTTAGAATTAAATAGTAATCATTGGGTGACAAATCGGGGCTATACAGCGGATGACTCATCAATTCGGTCTTTTGACCTTCCAAAATCCGAGTTGTTTTGGCCGACGTGTGACAGCTACCATTATCATAATGAAGAATGATTCTGCGTTCACGGTTGTTCTTTCTTATTTCTTCAGACTTCTGGGAAACAAATGGTCATGTTCCATTCCGAATTAACCGTTTTACGATTCTGTAGTGGTACTGTACCCACATGTCCATTAATACCAAAAAAACAGGTTACCATCTGCATCAAAGTACTTTTGACACGAATCACGTTTGTAGGGTTCGGTTCATCGTAGAACACCCACTCCGACGATTGTTGTTTAGTTTCGTGGTCATACGCATAGATCCAAGAATCGTCACCTATGTAGATATCACAAATTTTCAAGTAATATCTCATGTATTCTCTTCATACTTATGCCCAGGGACGCCTTTATCTCAAGATATGTAACATGATGTTCTTGCGTTATTAGTTCCCGCACAGCATCGATATTTTATGGTACAATTATCGATTTAGGGCGACCTTCTTTAAATTCGTCCGTAAGCATAGACCGCCCACAATTAAACGCACTAAACCAGTGACACACAATGCTTTTTAATGGTGCTTCACCCTCGAAAGTCGAAGTAAGTTAATCGATGCACTGTTTTAGTCCACGCCGAAAATGATTATAAATCATTGCGCGGAAATTTTCAGGAGTTAGATCCATGATGATAAAGACACGTAATTTTCCAAATGACGCCACAATGGTAAAACAATTGACAGTCACATAAAACAAACTGCATTCTACAGCCAATGCAGTCCATTATTAAATGTTGTAATTACTTTTTAAATATTGTTCTGTATGTGGCCAGTTTCGGATATATAAATAACAGCCCGACCGCCATTACACGACCGCCATTCATTTTTGAAAACTTTGTAGTGGATAAATAATTTATTCATGAATGTTTTCTGTAACTCTTGTAATTTTTAAAATAATTTATCATCATCTACAGTGTCTCGCGATGATCTTAAAATCTTCATTGACTAGAACTACGATATGCATGTCCAGCTCTTCGAATTAAAGCAACTTTCCGGTTTTCTTCTGCAGGACGTCTATGTATCACTAATGCCCTTTCCGTATCACTTCATCGTAAATTTTTTTTTCAATAACGTCCTGTCTGCCATACAAACACTTATTATATAATACGTCAGACTTGTAGGTACTATTTCGGCGAGTTTGTTTCTGTTGCATCGTCTAAAATTTCTTTAAGAGTTTCATGTCGTTTTTCGCTCGTTAACTAAAGTGACAGCCGGTTAAACTTTCATGTATTACAAAATACCGTCTGACCTCAATCGTTAATAGCTACGAGTCTAATAATACGATAATAATGGTCGAGGTCTCAATGAACAGAACATGTCCGTTCGTATTTATCGTGAAACATTTGTTTTTTTCCGTGATGTCGTCGGGCTAGTATAAGCGCCTGAGCGTAAGTGTTGTGAGTTATTGTTTAAAATTATAATTTAGTATGGCTTAAGAGCGTGTTTAGATAAAATATTGATCAACATGTCTTTGTTAAAGCATAAAAAGTAGTATTGAGATTATAATTGGAACAATAAAAATATTCGCTAAACAATATGTAAAATTCGGTATTAAACTAAAACTGGCAAATAATTAAAAATATCGTCATATATACGTCGTAAATATGCGCGGAAATATAGAAAACACAAAACAGAAGAAGTTTGTATTCAAATGGATTTTTTAAAACCTAAAAAGTCCAGTGTCGAGCAAGTGTCAGAGCTATTGTTATGATTTTATGCCGATGTTTTCAAATAAAATATACGGCGCGGACCTCGACTACGCGCTGTATTTTTCTTTAAGAATCTAAAATAAACTCCGCTGAGCGACTTCATGTTCGTGCACGCGCATGGACTTAGCGGTGCGCACGGGCGCCGAACCTCCAAAAACTCCACATGAATCAAAATATTCATTAAATCGTTTAAAATTTAGCGGAGATAACGCGAGGTGCGGGACTCGCGCGCTGAAATAACACGGCGCCCTCGGCGTGCGGGCGCGGCGCGGGTGCGGGGCGGGCGCCGGGCGCGCCTCTGTCTAAACATCAATAAGCGGTAACAAATTGAAACGTGTAATAGAAGCGAACTCACCGCCGCCGCTCCCGACTACTCCACGTGTCTGCAGAGTAAACAGTTCGAAATTGATTGTGACGCGCCGCCGGGAGGCTGCACGGACACGTCTCAGCGCCCGCGCATGCCGGCCGCGCGGCGCGGCGGGCGAGGGTGCTCCGACGCCGACGCACTGTACACTCCGGTCTCTGAAACGGTTGTCCGCTAGAGGATTTATTTAAGCGCTCACTGGCAACACGACGTGTTTTTTGACTCGGACGACTTACGTAGTTACTACTTCGTTTTATTATTATTATTTTATTGTGCCTGATTTTAAAAGTTAAAATAACTCAGAAATTATAAAATTTTAAAATTAACTATCGTTGAAAATATTTTGTCAAATACTTTATTTGTTAGTAAGTTTACTCAGATAGATAGATAATCGTAATTGGCAATTTATGTGGAGTTTATTTACAATTTATACCTACACTGTGGTTCGATGTCCATTCATTTACACGAACGGACACTCTTTGTTTTCGTACTTATGAGACGCTCCCTTTTATAAAATTCGCCCTTCAACTTATCGCTCGACAAATGTTTGATTCACGTTGAACACGGCGTAAGGGTTCCGAGGGAGGTCGTGTATCGGTCGTCGTATCAGGTCTGCGTCACCCCGCTGCGCGTGCGCGTCGGGGGCCGTCACCGCCGTCGTCGCCGATACCGTGACGTCCGAGATCGAGGCTTTAATGTGCTCTTCGAGATATAAAATTACAAATCTTATGGATCAATCCTTTCGTGGTCAGGATTGAAATGCAGGCTTTCTGTTTACCTCTGTTTAGAATATTAAAATCCAAAACATAAAAAAAATACAAGCTTTTTCTATAAGTCGCACTTCAGTCTAAAATTCTGAAAAATGTAAAATAATTACAAAGGCTTATGAATGTGTACTTAAATATGAACTACTTAAAAAAATCAATTACAAGATTAAGGCGGGTTGCACCAAAAGTTAGAATTTAATTTTTAAAGTTATTTGAAAGATTATCAAATCTTACGTGATGTAAAATTACGAAATCTATGTGTGACGTGTTGCCTGTATTTTTCTGTGTGCAATTGAAAAATTATAAAAAATAGGTTTTTTAAATACCTTCTAGATTTTTGAGCTCAAAGAGTTCAAAGCGTGTTACTACTACATTTTTGAGTTAGGGGAGTTCAAAAAACACTAAAATCGTTTTTTGAGCTCAAAAAGCTCAAAATTCAATGCTAGGTATATTTTTGAACTCTGAGCTTGAAAGGAGCAGAGAGTTTCAAGGATAGACTGTAGGGTCAACCTTTTTTCGAGTTTAGAAACTTATAAGCAACTATATTTTTGAGCTCAAGGTACTCAAAAATACATCGTTGAATATAATAGAAGGAAGTTTTATATATGTAGATCGTATGCAGGGTTTATCGTTTTTCAGAATTTTTGTAGATTTCGCTAATATTTAATATCTTGTGGAGTTATTATATTTCCTTTATGATTTGGATTCTGAAGTGACTCCACCAATTATCAAGTCGAATTCTAAATTCACTTAGTACACTTCAAATTATTCACTACAAATTTGTCTGAATAGAAGCGTTCCCACTATTCTGCTACGTAATTTAAAAGCCCTTTGAAATTTTGTAACAACCTAAAATTTAAGTTTTTTTTTTCTTTATTCTTCTTTCTATAACATAATACAATAGGAATGAAGATTTGGACAGAAACTGACGCAAGCGAGTACGCTTTTACATCTCCAAGCCCGCTTTATCCCATTTGGTTTTCAGCCTGTACAGTTTTCGGAGAATTTTGCCCATGTTACCTCACGATCACACAAAGCCAAGACGGCGCTGCACGTCGCGGGCGCGGGCCGTCGTGATAGTTTTTTTCGCACTGTCAAGTTTATGGGGCTCTCTCCTGTGTTTGTGGAGTAAACATGCTCTTATTTCAAGTCCCTAAACAGTACAGTTGTGTACAAAGAAGTTTTAGTGACCCAGTGGAAATTCCATGATTTTATAAAGTCGGACTGTATCCATTTAATAATTATTTTCAGAATGGTAATTAAATTTTTGGATCCGTACGCACTTATTTCTAATGATATTGTATCTAAAATATAGAAATTCGGGATAATATCATACTTCATAAAAGAGTTTTAAATGGGATATTTTTACATGTGAAAATCCGTCTTAAAATTTATGCTTTAATTAAGTTGTAATAACCTTCCTTCAACATAATAATTCTCTTGAACACTCTTGTCTAAAATAAAAAATATAGCACTTAGGTGCAGTAGGAATTTTAACCTGTTTAGAGGCTATTTCACGATCTTTTAAACTGATTTTTAAGAAAAAAATCACTTTTAAAATTTATTTTACATTGGACTTTCTTCTTTTAACAGTTGTTTAGGCTAAAACCCATTGAAAGGAAAACGTGGAATGCAAAGTTTATGTATAAAATAGTTTAATAGGAGATGGTGGAAGAGGCACTGCCTGTATAGTTTCGATGCGGCTTCGATATTGTTTCTTCTAAATATAGATTATTTTGTGCGATGGAACATGATCCTTGCGGTCAAGGACTCCGAAATTTTGATGAACTAAAACGGCAAGATAGAGCGGCATTGACCATTACTTTCGTCGGCATTTACTTTGTGACGTATTTGGAGTAAGGCCATGTTAGATTTTTTTTATTTTTTTGATTCAGGGCAGTAAGGGCGGTGTAGCGGTCATTTTTATGAGGCACTTGGTTTATTCCGCGGCCAGCGCGCGCCACTGCTGTCTAATGTGCACAAAAATATAAGACGATGGACCGGGCGCGGTACGGCCAGCATATATGCGCACAAGCATCTTATTTCAATTTCAGCTTCACCAGCATTCGCACGCCGGGTGATCGAAGTGGGAGTTGCTTGCGAGGACAATACGTTTCTGCCATAGACATGGGCGTATTAGTAAGCTGTCCTTTATGTAGGTAACGCGATGCAGGCGCGGCGTCGACACGCGCCGACCGCGGCGGCGTCCGTTCTGGCGACCCTACTGTCTAATAAAGAAATGTACCTATTTGTACTCCAAAAGAAAATAAAGATAAACCCCATTAGATTTGCATAGTGAGCGCGGCGGCGCGCCGGACGGACGGCCGAGGGCCACTTTTCATTTTTATCGGGCTCGTTAGGTCCGGCGATACGGCATCGTTACCTAATCCCGCTATGACATATGTACATAAAGTACATAAAACTGTCGGCGCGTGTGTCGCTGCATACGTATGTCGATATTATCATATTTGTCGCGGCAAAGGGTGGAGTGGCGACGGCCGGGCGGCGCCCGCGCCTTTCGCGGCCGTCGCTCGCGCACGGCCCTTACCGTATTGTCTAAAGCGATGCTTATGCAAATCGATAGTTGTTAAAGCTATTCCTGTGGTCCGCTTACCGAGCCCCATCAGCGCGATGTGCACCACGATGAAGACGTCCGGCTCGCGACTCGATAAACATTAATACATTAGAAAACTATCCGCGTATCCTCCACGTCTGCTATACACTTTGAAGATAAAAGTTGCGCCGATGTCGTGTAAGCGTCGAGCGGGTCCTTTTGCATCCCGCGGCGTGCGGGCGGTGGCGGGCGGCAGCGGGCGCGGCCGTCTGCCTACGAGATCTTCGCAAATTAATCGTATGGTACGAGATGGGACGCCGGCGACCGCAGTCGCTACCCCTTTTCTTGAGTAATTGTTGTGTAAATGTAGCGAAATATCTCGGCGTGTCACTGTGTATCGGATTAGCCGGTTCCCATGCGTTATTTATGTGCGCCGCGTCAGCGATAGCGCCCTCGAGCCGCGACGCGCGCCGCCGTACCTGCTGGATGCGGCTACACTGATTTATTCGATAATTCTCGGTAAATTTTGATTTTCGTCCTCTATGTCTGTTCTCACCCGCGTACTTGGCAAAGACTGTGCGGCGGGATGCAAAAAAAAAAATAATTAAAAACTACTCTACGATAAAATTTGTTTTGTAGGATTTACAAGCCCTGTTTAAGGGAGAGTTGGTGCAGACATTAGGAAAAGATAATAGAATACTTTTTATGAAATACGAAGAGACTACGTGTCTAGATTATTGATGTTCCGCAGAGCTTCTACGATTCGTCCGTCTAACAGTATGGTCGGTAGGGCCATCGGAAGTGATGGTCTGCTCTAGTTCTCATAAAGTAGTAAAGTAACGAACACGCTCTAACAGTATGTAAATTAGAACATATGTACATTTTTAAGCGTAAGTAAAGGTATAAGGTGTATCTACATAGAATATCTAAATATCTCGTGTTCGTTAGATTTTTGCAATTCCCCTGCAGAGACATACTATTCAAAACCTTTGTAATTAGACTAAGTTGGCCGATACCAAAATGCATGCGGTGGTAACATGCGGTCTAAACCGACCCTTATCGTGCTCTCCGAACTATGGAGCAACTGGTTTGGAAATCTCCTGTTCCTGTTCCATTATCGGAAATTGAATCCGTTTCATTCTGATTCGAAAGTTTTGGCTTAACTGCTTAGCTTATCTCTATTATTATTAAATCAGTTAAATTTTGAAAAGTAGCCTTATTCCTCGACTTCGCTCACGTGTTTGTAAGTTTTGTGATTACATCTGATATCGAATAGACTTTTCCTGATATGTATATTTATACATATTGCAAAGGGCCATGGTAGCTTTTCTCCCTTGCTAATTTGCTCTTTGTAGGTTTAGCAATTGTAGTGTATAATTGTATTATAAATGTTTAATGAGAACAGGTAAATTCTGGAGTGGTTCTGTGTTTAGGCTAGCGACGTAACTGTATTTGTTTAGGCAAACCAAGCTCAAAAACCATTTGACCGATTTAAATCAGTTTGTTATGGATGTCTAGAATAGCAGTACTGTCCGAATTTCCGCTATTTTTGTGGTATATCAAAATTTTTTTAATAAATAGTGTCGTCGGTCGTATTTTAAGAGATAATTTAACTTTGTGTAAAATCTGATTATCATTTTCAACCCTTCAGCCGTTCCGAGACTAGCCTGAATAAAGAAATATTTATCATATATTGTATTATTTGCGCAATCGCATGTTCTTAATGTATCGCAAATTTTATCTAAATCAGTAAAGGCCATGTTTAGCCATTAGAGAACAAACAGACAGACAGAAAAACATTTTTATAAAGATAAATACAGTTCCGTAGAACGAATATTTATCAAAAATAATTAACTTAAATAGTACATGTATGGAGATTAATATTAAGATGGACTTTTTTTTACAATCTTAAATTTATCTTTTTTAATCTTCAGTCACACAGCATCATCTATCTGGTCCCAAGTTAAGCACCGAAGTTCGAACTATGGTATCAGATAGTTGATAAAATACATATAAACTTCTTTTATAACTACTTACACTTATGTGTAAGTAGTTATAAAAAAACACTGAGTTTCTATGTATTATACATAGAAACACTCAAAGTCAAAACAAACTTTAATTTTAATTCAAATAAATGTTTGTCGTGTGTGGAAATCGAACTTGCATTCTCAGTGCAGCAGGTAGGGTCGCTACCACCTATGCCAATAATTGGGCAGTCAAATTGTTGTAAATAAAGTACATGTCTTCAAAATATAGACTATATCTTACAACGCTAACGGCATTGGAAGTTAAGTTGAGACCAACATCGGAGCTTAGAGTGCATTCTAAAACTAAAGTGTCTTCGAAACCTGGAAGTGGAGATCTAGAATTACACTAAGATCGCAATAGAAAGTAGAGCCAGAATTAGAATTGAAAAGGAAAATTTTAGATTCTATATTCTTTGGAACCGTTACTGAGACTAGAATCGAAATTGAGAATTTAACCAAGAGCGAAGTGGTTATGAGAATCAGGAATGGAATCTAAAACAGCATAAAATAATGATTATGTCGTACGCCTACCTCGTACGGAATATAATTGCCCTCTCCAGTGCCGCAGCGTAGATCCGCGGGCGCGCGAGGGCGCGACGTGCCGCGAGTGCCGCGCGGCGCGCCGACAACATCTTCGCTTAATTAGCAGATCCGGCCTATCGGCATCGGCCGGCTGAGTTACGGCCACGGCAGGCCGCCGCACTGCTATATTTATTGCTACGACGTACGTGCACGTCTCACATACGTTCATAAATCTTTAATTCACTGCGTCGATAACATGTTTGGGGGTCATGTTTCGACGGAACTTCAGCTAAAGGAAAGAAAATGTGTTAAGTTGCAACGAGTTCAAGCTTTTAAGTATATAATATGACTTTAGAAATCGTTTGGTATCAGAGTTATCTAGGATAGATATTGAAGAAAATACATATATCTATACATACAGGTAATGTGATATGTGGTACATGGGACACGTATATAAACCCTAAACGATGCTATGTCCTGAGTCTTTTATCGTATCCAAATAACCTAAGCCTTAGGCAAATTTTAGGGTTTTCAGCAATACACTCGTCTTTTCAAATGACCACAAGCATATAGATTGAATAAATTTAAACCTAGCCCAACGACTTATAAATATTACATAATAATTTTAAAAAATTGGGCAATCGCGAACCTTGGCCAGCTCTAAAACTCCTTTCATTATTTTGACTGATAGTCCATTAAAATGTTACATTTTTAGGCCTTACCTTGCGTTTTTAGAGGACGTAATTTTATTTTTTGATGTGTGGGGTCAGTGTAAAGCTAAAACAAGTTTGTGGGTCGCCACCCTTGTCCCACGGCCGCCATCTTGAAAATAGGGTTGAAATGGTATTTACGATATATCTCTTAAACTATTTATTTGATAAAAAAATTTGTTAACATTTTTGTTACAAATTAAATTCTCTACAACTTTGGTCCAGTAACTTTTTTCGTATAACTATAAATAAAAAGTTATAAGCGAAAATCTTCAGAAATTCGAGAAAAAATTTATATTTTCGATTTAACTTTTTTAATCATTTTACGAAAAATGATATCTGACCATTTTGTAGATCGTTTTTGAGGAACAACTTTCATTCGCATCATTTTTTCATTAAGTCAATAGTTAAGGTTTTACAGCGCTGAAGTGAGTACTATTTTTCAGTACTCTTAACTATACCTATATTATACGTGTGTACCTATAATATGTCATCAGTTATTGATTGTTTTTTATTTTGTTTTTACTTTATTATTATAATTTTTTAATTCTAAATTTTGCAATATTATTAATAATTAAATATTGACTCTTTTCCCACCACCCACGAGGTAGAGTCTAGAGGCGCGTTTTTTACGTGGTATCCCCAATAGGCATAATCCACGGTGATTTTCTAAATTAGAACTACTCCGTCCTCAGTCGTTTCGATGGACCAGGCAGCGGCTCAGCATCTGATCGGGTTTCTGAATTAAATACCAGTGAGAACTGGAGAAGGAAGGGGTGTTAATGTTGGCGGATCATCAAAGTCATTTTCATTTATTAATTCTGAGAGTTCCATTACGTTGCTGCAAGTCTCTCCAGAACAATGGAAGCATACTGCAGAACATTTCATTCCTGCTTTTCGGCATCCACACATCGCTCCACAGTTTCCTTTGCATTTGCAAAGATCAATTTTAGAAGCTCAGGGGTGCTGGAGGTTTAGAGTTCTGCACTGGCATCAATAATTTTCCACATTTTTCCAGCCCCAGTCTTCGATCATTATAATTACCAAGCCACGACTGGACCTGATGGTAGACTCGGAAAGTATGAAAGCGAGCTGTGTCTTGTGTTGGAGGAAGTGAAGATAAATTAAATGTACTTTTGTCACTGCCTTGGCGAATTGTTTGTATCTTAGGTTGTCAAGAGAATTATCATCTTTATTACCACCGTATAAAGAGATAAAAACGTTCACCAATTACAGTGAGCAAAGCAGGGTCTTTGTTTGTTCTTTTATTCCCTCATGGTCACTTGGGTATTTTCTACCTGAACAGTATTCTCGGTAACGGCCATCAGATTTAAAATTACTTTAAAAAATCAATAATTGTTAAATCCTGTTATGGAGTGAAAAGAGTCAATAATTAATTTTAATAATATTGCAAAATTTAGAATTAAAAAATTATAATAATAAAGTAAAAAAAAATAAAAACAATCAATAACTGATGACATATTATAGGTACACACGTATAATATAGGTATAGTTAAGAGTACTGAAAAATAGTACTCACTTCTGAGCGCTGTAAAACCTTAACTATTGACTTAATGAAAAATGATGCGAATGAAAGTTGTTCCTCAAAAACGATCTACAAAATGGTCAGATATAATTTTTCGTAAAATGATAAAAGTTAAATCGAAAATATAAATTTTTCTCGAATTTCTGAAGATTTTCGCTTATAACTTTTTTATTTATAGTTATACGAAAAAGTTACTGGACCAAAGTTGTAGAGAATTTAATTTGTAACAAAAATGTTAACAAATTTTTTATCAAATAAATAGTTTAAGAGATATATCGTAAATACCATTTCAACCCCTATTTTCAAGATGGCGGCCGTGGGGGGTGGCGACCCCACAAACTTGTTTTAGCTTTACACTGACCCCCCCCACACATCAAAAAAATAAAATTACGTCCTCTAAAAAACGCAACCCCAAATGTAACTTTTCAATGGACTATGATGTTTTCGAACTCGGGAAGGACGAAAACATTGCGGCTCACATTTTCGAGCTAAAAATTATCGTGTTCTCTTTCAAAATTATTGTGTGTGTATAAAAAAGGCTATATTGTAATTTTTAAAATATTTAATTCGGTTATGTATGTACTGTTGAAGATTTAGATGACTATTGTTATTTTGGAAGCGTTGTTTTCGTCGTAAAGAAATTAACATGTATATTTTTTCTGATGTTGCCATAGTTATCATTGCTAATAATATACGCAGCGACTATGAGACATCATTTTAAATGTAAGAGAATGCTAACGATGTCAATTGATTGTTTGTATTTATGGAAAATAATAAATAAAATTATGTAACTTTAAGCTATTAGCGAATGAGTAGTTTAAAAAAAAGTTTGATAATTATTAGCAAATATTAATTATGTACTATTAGTTCTTGGGTGCTTATAATATGACAAAAATTTCGTTTAGACAAGATTTTCAGAGCGACTTTGTCAATATGCATTCCTTCATCCTTTCCAGGTATTTAAATCACTGCAACATATTTCTTTTACTCTAGTTACTATATATTTCTTCAAACGACGTCATTCTTTACTATCACTATTTTAATATCTGCTTTTCAAAGATACTCCCCACAAACTATGCAGGGATTTCATCTCACTACACTGAATCTATTTTCATATTTCTTCTGTCACACCTAGCTTACACTGCAGCACATAGGCGTAGAAACAAGAACTGCATTATGAATAACCAAACACGTTTGTCGTGAAACAGTTACTATTCAAATAGCAAGCAAGGCCCTATTCACTCTACTCCCAAGATCATGTCTATAGTTTAACAATATCTCTATTACAAAAATACTGTCACCAGCGGTTGGTTGCCGTTTGAATTTTTAATTTATCCTCATTTACTATTCCGGAATATAAAAGTATGCTGATCTTTAGAAGACAGCGCGACGAATTTTATTTGAACGTTTTATTAATGAGATGCAATGCATATAATTAAATATATAGCGGATGTCTCGGTTTTGTTCGATTGGAGACAATGTAATAAATCATTAGGGTGATCTAAATTCAAAATTTTTCAATTCCTATTTCTATTCTGTACTCGAGCCTAATTTCGATAATGACCTAAAAATAATAGCGACATTGAAGAGGATTTTGAATAAATATTTAAAAAAAGATAAATTCACTTATCATTATTATTCATCTCAGTGAATCCAAAACGCATGATTATCTTTGAAACGTCTCTAATAAAAATCCTATCACGGGTGAATAATTCACGACGTATTCAAGAATCGCGCTTGGACAGCGACTCCTTCGCTCCTTTCGCAGCGGCCCGCAACGTCGATGGCGTTAAGGCTTCGCAAACAAAGGCTGATAATATCTGTTTATTTTTTGTGGTGACCTCGCGGCTTCGCCCGCCCGCCCCGCCCGACCCCGCACTACCCCTCACCTTATTTGCCTTCATTTATATGCGATCTTTGAAATTGTCTCCTTATAAAGATAATAAAACGTTTCCTCGCCGCCTGCGCGCCGCGGACGTCTCGGCTCTCCGCAAATCCTTTTGAGCGCTTATTCTTTTGTAGCTGAAAAAGGAGTGGCTTGAGTGGTTCACTCGCAACCGGCGAATATTTACAAATAAATTACTCGCTTTTAGAATTAAAATAATCTATCGAAACATGGTCTAGGGTAGAGAATCAGTATTAATTAAAAAGTTTATGTAATTTATTATCATTGAGTTATTGAGAAAAATAGGAACTTTATAATTTCTGACATTTTTGTGAATTTGAGTAAAAAAAACGGCCAAGTGCATGACGGGTCATGCCTAGTGTAGGGTTCGGTAGTTTATTGTCCTTCGAAAGGGGTTTTCTGTTTGACACTATAAACCTAAAACTTAAGTTGATAGATTAACAGCTAAGAATGTGTAAAAACAGGTTCACATAGGACACATGGAAATTATTTGATTTCATAATTCCATAAAACATGGTTCGTAAACATGTATTTACTATATATTTTACACAACTAACAACGATATCAAGTGATTAAGATCGCAAGAGACATACTGCTACACGTTTTCGAACATTATTCAAAAACGACCAGTATTTTTATCTTTTGTACAAAGTCTATGTTAAATATATTTTATTACTATTAAATGAATTTGCTGTAGAGAATTACTGTTTGAATATTTTTTGCTTAAAAACATAATTAATTTTAAGTGTTAAGTGTTGAACACAATTAAAATGCCTTACTACAGCCTCAAAATATGAAAATACGATGTGAGAAAGTGCACCAGCAAAAGAACGTATCTTCATGGTACTTACATCTTTTTGTTGAAAAGCACAGTTTTTCGGCAACAACTTTAAAACATTATATCCGATCATATTGAAAATTTTTTTTATATATTTAATATGAAAATATTATTTATCTAGATCATTCCTTCATTTCGCGTATATAAGCGGGTGGATGGGCCGAACTTTAATTCAGTTCTGTTTGAGCTACAGAGTTGATAACTTCGACAAGTGATATCCTAGGGTGCCTTCAATTTGCTTTGTGACTTGTACATCTTGAGTGCTTATTAATTATATTTTGTTATTAAGTTAATCGAAGGAAAAGTAAACGAAAATTATGTTTGATGGAAATTAACGAAAAGTAAATGCAGAGGGTCGCCAGTTTTAACAAAATAGACTGAAGAATTCTTTTTTATCTTGCACAATGTTAAGCCTATTTGTCTACTGTGTAATGAATCCATTTCAGTGATGAGAGAATTAAATATAAAGAGGCATTACTCCACTAAGCATCCTATGCTGCACTCACTGACAGGACAAATAACATAAGACAAAATCCAGAACCTTATTGCAAATTTGGAAAAACAGCAAATGTTTCATAAACAAAGAACACAACTTGATAATTTTGTGAAAGCTAGTTATATAGTTAGCTCAAAATTGGTAAAGCCATTAAAACCATTTGCCGAAGGAGAATTTATCAAGGAGTGTATGTTAAAAGCTTGCAGTGTTTTGTGTCCTGAAAAGAAAAATGAATTTGAAAAAATTAGTTTGTCAAGACGAACTGTTGTGCGACGTATATAAATGATGGCTAATGATATACAAAACAACATTCACTACCATATGGCTGGTTTTGAATCATTTTCCATAGCATTACAAGAGAGCATCGATTTGTCTAAAACAGCTCAACTGGCTATATTCATTCGAGGTGTTGATAAAGAGTTCACTATTACTAAGGAATTACTTGCTTTACAGCCGCTAAAAGGAACAACTACAGGAGAGGACATTTTCAATGAAGTTCAAAAGGTATTCACAAGTTTTGGCTTGCCATGGTCAAAATTAGTTGGGGTATGCACAGATGGTATACCTTCTATGGTCGGCTTACGTAAAGGTTTCATCGGAATATTGAAAGAAAAAGCAACTGAATTAAATGTGCAAAAAGGTGATTTGATAGTCCTCCATTGCATTATCCACCAACAGAACTTGTGCTCTAAGTCCATTCGACTCCAGAATGTTAAGAATGTAGTAGTAAAAACCATCAATTCTGTTCAATCCCGAGGGCTTATCCATCGTCAGTTCAAGGCGGTTTTGGATGAAATATTAGCCGAATATGACGACGTAACATATTATATAGAAATCAGATGGCTAAGCAAAAAGAAAATGTTGAAACGGTTTTACGAGCTTAGAATTAATAAGATTGCAGATTTTATACAAATAAAGAATAAACCACTATCTGAATTGAGTAACCCAAAATGAATATGTGACTTAGCATTTTTTGGTCGAACTTACAGGCTATTTGAAAAATTTAAATTTGAAACTCAAAAACAAGGACAGTTAATAAACTATTTGTACAGCTATTTGAAAGTATTCCAGAACAAAATCCGCTAGTGGGAGGCACAGATGCTGTCTGGTAACAGTTACAATTTCACTACGCTCTTTGCGTATAAAAATATTGCTTATGCTCAATACGTTGAAGAATTCACGTTACTGTCGGAGCAATTTTTGAACAGACTTAATGATTTCAAAAACATGGAAGATTGTTTCAATTTATTTGTTACTCCGACAAAAAGTAATGTACAAAATGCTCCAATACATTTGCAAACGGAGTTGATCGAGATTCAAGAAAACTCACTCCTAAAATCTAAATTAGAAGACGTAGAGATGTGCAATTCCTACAAAAAATACCTCGAAGAGGATCATTTTCTGCAGCTTAGAAGTGTAAGTTTGGTAGTACTTACAAATGCGAACAGTTCTTTTTAATGATAAAAGTTAATAAATCAAAACATCGTATAAGGCTGACTGACGATAATTTGGATAATTCTTTACCTCTTTGTGTCAGTGGAATTAATCCAAACATCGATGGATTGGTTTCCTTAAATTCAAGCTCAAGTGTAACTTTGATTTCGGTGTCGCTATTTAATTTTCGTAGTTTGTAGTTTTTCCAAATTTCACGATTTCCTTACAATGTACCTACTTTTTTCATTTTATTTTGTTATTTTATTAAATTGTATTATAATAACATTGTCGTATTATTTCATGTCTGATATCTATCGCTAAAAATTATGAACACTACTTTAATAGACTTTTAGGTAAGCGTTTTAATGTATAAAGAAGACTTGCTGGCAGGCTTACCAAATTTCTCTGGCCCTTGGGCCATGTTAAGGAACCAACACTTTTATTTGTTATACACTATATTTAATTTATTTACTACTGTTTGTATTAAAACTCAGTTCCGGTAAAATATACAATAAGTTATATCTAAAATGCAAAACGAAAACAGTTCGCGTCAACCTCGGTGTCCTGTGTCATCTTGGCCGTCAACCTTTTTCTTTATAACGGCGTCGCGACACACGTCTCGTTGAGTCCGGATACGCCACATCACTACTTTAAAATGCACTACTTTTTGAACGCGGCCTCCGAACGTATTTGCACACTAAAGTTTGGTCCACAACATGTCAAAGGTTGCCCATACCTGGTTTAAAGGTTAAAGGGGCGACATAATTTATCATAATTTCAGAGCGATTATTTCCGAAAATATTTACTTAATCAAAAAATTGCTTTAAAACCTTTAAACATGTTTTTAAAAGTCAATGTCAAAATATTATATATGCTACACGTTGATGTTTGCTGAAAAAAAAAAAAGGAAAAATTCAGCTTCTATTATATCTATGGAGTACCCTCCTTAGAAATATTTATTTTTGTTATTTAACAATTAAAACTTAGTTGTGGCTCATACAAGACACCTACACTCCAAACTTTATCAATATATATCTTGTAGTAGTTAAGTAAAGTGCCTGAGACATACGGACGGACATGTCGAAACTATAAGGGTTTCGTTTTTACCATTTCGACTACGGAAGTCTTAAAATGTTTAATTTTCAGAGGAAAATATCATTATGTTTCATGTTCATAAACAATTATTTAAATTCTGATATGTTGTGAGAATAAGATTCGTTTACACCACATTAATATAACTAATAAATGCAACGGCAAACAACCCTCTCCCTTTGTCCCGCAAGTTATTTCGTTGCTACTTCACTTACTGCTAATCATCGAACGTCAAATCGTCCGCGTCTATCGTTAAATATCATTTTATTTTGATACAAATTGTGTAGTACAAGTGCTTTGTAAAGTGTTCCGTACACAAAGTAGAATAAATATCACAGAGTGGCCGTTGTGCTCAAAGCCGTGATGAGCGCCAAGAGCGAGGCGGCAGTTTTATCGAGTAGTGAATCCCTTAGTCTTTTCATCTGATGTGGTTTGCTGCTGTATAAGGATTTGGAGATATGGTTAAACATGATAATTCCAACCCGTGACCGGCGCAAATCAGACTTAAGAAGGTTTTGATTCTTATTTTTACGTGAAGAATGAACCATTATGATTTTAATGTAGTCGCTTTTGCCCACGACTCTATCCGCATGGACTACACAGAATCAAATGAAACATGGCTTAGATTCTTTGTTAGTCTATAAGTTGTGAAGATCCATTTTAATGGAATATTTTTTGCGTCATGCTATAACAAACAGACAGGAATCGAAAAACCATTACTTTTGGTACGAACCCTTGTAAATTAGTTATTCAAAAATACTCCTTATATAGGGACACAGCCCTGATACGATTTTATAAAAGTATGTATTCGCTCCGTGCGAAGTTATAGGTGGGGAAAATCAAATCAACGATAGCGTTCGCAGCGAATAATTTAAGCGTTTTAGGAGGCCGTTTTAAACTTTCGGGCTGTCAAATACACGAACAGTTTTTAAAATGACAACGATATTTCTTTACATATTAACAGATTTATTCTTGGATTTATTAAAAA
Source organism: Eumeta japonica (assembly GCA_005406025.1). Lineage (NCBI taxonomy): Eukaryota > Metazoa > Arthropoda > Insecta > Lepidoptera > Psychidae > Eumeta > Eumeta japonica. The sequence goes on from BGZK01001465.1 coordinate 106,485, forward strand.
AAATGAAATTTCGAAAATTAAATGATTCATATGTACCTAGTTGATAAATATTGTTTTGGTAATGAATTGTGATTTTTTCCTTTTATTTCATTATTTTTGTTGTTGCTGTTGAGCGAGTTATTGAAATAGCCTGTGTGGAGCTCGAGCGGCTAGTTGTAATGAGCGTATACAGACCCCCTCATTCCTCCTATGAATTATTTGAGTCTGTAATGGATCACGCTTTATGTAAAATTAGCGATAAAAGTAAACAAATAGCAATATGTGGGGACTTTAATGTAGATTTACTGGATGCCAGTAATCGCGGCGGTGAGATTTTGGAGTTTTTCGGCTGTTATAATCTATCTAATCTCTTTTTAGTTCCGACGAGGATATCTTCTACCCGTGAAACTAATATCGACAACATCTATACAAATATTGAACCACAGGAGAAATCTATAATTCAAAATTTAAAATCAGACCACGGTCAATTTGCGTCTTTTGGAATATCGGTTAACAAAAATCTTAAAAGAAACATAATTTGTGTATCGGTGAACGAAAAGCGCCTTATTCAATTTAGAGAAAATATCATACGGAGAGTTCCGGAGTTTCAGTGCTGTGATGATTCCAATGAGATGTATAATTTATGTTTAACGTGATAAAAACGGAATATGATAATGTATTTAAAGTGAAAATGTTAAAATAAATAAAAAAATGTCATTTAGCGATTGGGCAACAGTGGGAATTCATAAAAGTAGAAGAAGGCTGTATGAGCTTTATGACGGAGGACTTTTAATAATAGCGAGAGTTTTGCCAAATATATAACAAAATACTCAAAAATTTTTAAACGTGTTTGCATCGCGGCTAAAGCCAAACACATAAATAGTAAAATAAAAAACAGGAATAATGTTATGAAAACGACTTGGGGTGTCATAAAGAACGAGACTGGAAAAATTAGGGGCCGAGTTTATTGACTTTAAACTTAAGTTAGATGACAAAACCTTGAATGAAGACACGGAGGTTGCTAAGGCCTTTGAAACGTTCTTTACTGACATTCCTGTTTTAACTACGAGTTCTCTTAACTCATCTCCCGCTCTTGTCGAATCATTACTGAGAAATAATAGTTTGATTTGTGGTATTAATTTGGAATTTAAATTTAAACATGTGAGTTCTGAAGCAGTTAACAAAACGTTTAAATCTCTAGACATGAAGAGAACTGCTGACATTCATGGTCTTTCTATTATAATTGTAAACTCAATTATAGATTATATTGCGCCACATTTGGCGTTTATCTTTAATAAGTATTTAGATGATGGCGTGTTTCCCGATTTGATGAAAGATAGTAAAGTAATTCCATTATTTAAAGGCGGTAGTGCATCAAGTCGCAATAACTTTAGACCCATATCTATACTACCGTCACTTAGCAAAATATTCGAAAAATTAATCCTGAAGCAGTTGTTAGTACATTTTTTATACCAATAAATTAATGTCAAATAAACAATTCGGTTTTACTCGGGGTCGCTCAACAATCGATGCTGGCGTTGAGCTTGTGCAACATATTTTTGGAGCCTGGGAGGATTCGCGAGATGCAATTAGCATATTTTGCGATCTCTCCAAGACTTTTGATTGTGTTCATCATGAAACTCTGATCGGGAAACTACGTCACTATGGAATAACAGACCGGGCACTCGACCTTCTGCAGTTGTATTTGAGTAACAGGGTTCAGAGGGTTGATGTCAATGGTAAGAAATCGTCTGGATCCATAGTTCACATGGGTGTACCGCAGGGATCAATTCTTGGTCCCTTTCTCTTTTTAGTCTACATAAATGATTTGCCTAGCCTTGTTAAGGATGCTCATGAGATAGTACTGTTTGCAGATGATACTTCTTTGTTATTCAAAGTTAAAAGACAACAGTCCACTTATGACGATGTGAACAATGCTATCTCCAAGGTAGAGAAATGGTTTACTGCAAATAACTTACTTCTTAATGAAATGAAAACAAAATGTATAAGATTCTCACTTCCAAATGTGAGACATGGATCCGGAACTATTTCAGTACGCAACAAAGAATTGGAGTTTGTTAATTCTACAGTGTTCCTAGGAATTACTTTAGATAACAGGCTTAATGGGGTCCTCATATAAGTAAGTTGGCGAAAAGGCTTAGCTCTGCCGCCTATGCTGTCAAAAAAATGAGAAATTTATCAGACGTCGAAACTGCCAGATTGGTTTATTTTGGCTGTTTCCATAGTCTGATGTCGTATGGCATCTTGCTCTGAGGAAACGCCGCGGATATTCAAAAAATTTTCGTGCTGCAGAAACGGGCCGTTCGCGCAATTTACAAGCTCGGACCTCGTACATCCCTTAGAAATAAGTCTAAGGAAATTGGAATTTTAACCCTGGCATCTCAATTCATTTATGAAAATTTGTTATATGTAAAAAAAATTTAGAAATGTTTAAAAGAAATAGTAGTCGACATAATTTCAATACCAGAAATAAAAATAAACTGAATTCACATGTTAGTCGACTAAGTAAAGTCTCAAATTCATTTAGAGGGCTCAATGTGCGCCTATTCAATAAGGTTCCTGTAGATATACAAGATTTACCCCTATATAAATTTAAAAGTGTTATTAAACAATCACTCAGTAATAAAGTGTACTATGCAATTTCTGAATATTTAGAAGACAAAAATCAATGGGCATAAGCGGCTTGACTTCTTACCGTGCTGTCATTCTTAATGGTTCCGTATTTGTTTTGGTTATGTATGTGCAAATTAGAAAAGAGCCACCCTTAAGTTTCTTGCTCGTTCTTCTTGAGGGAAAACTGCCTTCCGAACGAGCAGTAACATAAAGTGTAAATTCGCAAAAAATTATGACGTATTTCAAGTGTTATTTTGTAACCTAGAAAATAAAGATAATTTGAATTAGAATTAGAATTTGTTATTGAGTTGATTTTCAACGTCCCGGAAGGTCGTATAGAACATGTAATCAGTGGATTTTTAGTTTTCGATTAACCTTTTTTATTTCAAATTTTCTTATTCAGTTACAAAAATTCTGTAATTTATATTACGTTTTAAAATCAAAAACGAAATCACACTACACATTAGTGACGTTTCGCGTCCCATTTATCAAAAACAAAAAAAATACAATTTTGTTAATTAAATAATTCTCATACTATTATTTGATGCAATTTAAATCATAAAATTTTCAATCACTTTTGACGATTTAGTGCGAGTTCAGTTAATAACTCCATTATCTCTTCGATATCCTCAACGTCCACTAGATGCTCCGCATGGACGAAATTTTTGCTTCTCGTGATTGTAGTTCGAATGCAATTTTATAAGTTATTGATTGAAATCCCGCTTTTATAACTATTTCCATGTTTCATTTGAAATTTAAATGAAATGAATTTTTGCTAATTTAACAAATATGCAACACTTTCATTAAAAAATAACTAGTTAAATATACTTAAATCTTTAAATATTTGTCAAGGTATAAGCTTTGTTATACTTTAAGATTAGGCACTTAACCTAATTTTTAATGAGTTTTGAACTATCATTTTATTTAAAATCTGTTTTCTAAATTCGTACAAATAATAAGGACGAATGTCAATCGTCACTTCCTTTGAACGTATATTTTTTTTTAATTAATAAGGATTTTTAATAATCCCAAATTCATTTTCACATTTGTAGTAAAAAATACCTTAACAACCTCGCACGGAGTGAGTAGGTAGCCAGATTGATTTAAAGTATTTATATGTTAAAAAATAAAAAAAATAGGTTACCCTGTAGGCCAACCCTGAAACTTCCCAATCGATTTCAAATTCTAACCAGCTCTTGACTTTGTAAAAACACGTCGATTGTCTCAAACCGGGTCAAAATCGGTTGATTCGTTTGCGAGAAATCATTGTCGAAAGAAATCGAAACAAACCGTTTTTTTACTCAAAAAATCGCGTCAAATCCCGTGTATTTTCGAGTGTTTTGAATTCGAAAATAGTGGGAAGTTTCAGAGTTGGCCTACAGGGTTAACGTATTTTTTTTGAATGTGCAATGAAGACAAAAGTTGGAGAAAACCACCATTCACCAATTTCAACTTGTTAACTAGCTAGACGAACGATTTGGCGCGGAGTCGACGGCGCGGAGTCGACGGCGCGGGCGGGCGCGGCGCGGGCGGGCGCGGGCGCGGGCCGCGCTTCAGCGCCGACGACCGAATTGCATCGAAGCAATTACTAGTTATGAGTGCGGCGGCGCGGGAGAGCGCGCTCGTAAAGCGGCCGCCGGACCTCGGCGGTGACCTCGGCGGTGACGAGCGGTCGCGGCGTCCGGTCATGATCATCTTTTTATTATAACGGAACAAAAAGGTATCTCGTTTATCGCCGATATTCCGTTAGACAGCGCGATCCGCGGAACGCGCCGATCTCTCCAATCATTTTCGACGATTCGTTTAATATTCATCGCTTTATTTTAATTTTGGGTACAAGGAATACCTATAAACGTCATTATATTTAGTTCGTATCGGTATGTCAAAGAATAAGCGATTGACATTCTAACTGCTTAACGTTAACCAAATAAATATTAATACATACACGATACGAGTTAGAGTCAATCACGTATCATATTTAACTAATAGTCGTATAAGCCTTGCGCGGGCGGGCGAGGCGCGCGTGCCGCGGCCGGCGGCGGCCAGATCGCGCTGTTTGCGCGGCGGCGGAAGGCCGATGAGCCGCTAATGACTCTAGCCGTGTCTTATCCGACCCGATCAGGCTCGCTCCTATTATTAAAATGACATCGTTGATACTCTCTCAATGCCAATTTGATTTGACTCGAAAAATTCTGAAAAACGGTGGACCCTGCACACTATTCCTGAAACTTCCAGCTATGATATTTATCGATATGTTGAGCTCCTACAGTTATGAATATTGTCTATGAGGTCTTGAGCTTTTTGAGCCCAAAAAATTTACCGAGGTCATAGTATAAATACTATATAATCACATTGCGGACATATTATTTAATGCCCTGCATGCTGGAAACCAAAGCGCCGTATGTACAGATTTCTTGAAAGTATTTGATAAAATTAGTAATAAAATATTGAAGACAAAAATTTCACAATTGGGCATTTGTGGTGATATTTTAAGATGGATTGAATCGTATATCAATAATTGCAGCCAGGCTATCACGCTCAAAGTTTTAAAAATCCTTTCAGGAATAACTCTGGGATCTCATCTGGTCCTTTCTTGTTTAATCTCTATATCCATTGTTATAGAGATTAAGATGGCCAAAATTATTAAATAATCCTGGCTATCTTATGTATGCAGACGACACCAAACTTTTTAAAAGTATACAAAATATTGACAAATGTATGGAACGACAGCAAGATAAATTAGATAAATTTAATGAATATTGTAAAGAAAATCAATTATTTTTAAATTCGGATAAATGCTATTCAATAACATTTATTCGCAAAAACTTTCCGTTTTTATAATTACAGTGCCCCACACAAAAACTTAACCATGTTACCTCAATTTCTGACATTCACATTGTTTTTGACTTCAAACTGCAATTATGCACTGCAATCAAAAAATATATTGATAAAAGAGTCTAATATTCCGCCTAGGAAAACCTTTTAAAAGAAATAAAACACTAAAAATACCATTTAAAGCATACGGTTTCCGTGTATTAGAATTCGGAAGCGAAATGTGATATCCCCAATATGTTTCACACATTGACACATTTGAGAGTACAAAAGAAATTCTTAAAGTCTCTGGATTAGCGTACAGGGTAAAATAAAATAATTCGACTGTCGAGAAAGCGCACTGAGACACAGAATACATGCATTGAAATATAGACCTATTTATCCGGATATCAGGATTACTATATTTCTGTATAAAATCATAAATAATCACATTGACTCAGAGATTCTAGTACAGATCGTTTATAAAATTATAAATAAAATTTCAAGTCCCTCCTCACCCTCGAAGGACACGTTTTATATATCTTTTTGAAATACTAATTAAGAGATACTTTTTTCAGAGCTGTCTGTGGTTGTTACAATTAGTTTTTAAACGAACTTGACGTGTTTTTCATTTCACTAAATATTTATTAAAAAGGAGTGAGTGATTAATATTCAGTTAACTTTTATTATCTTTTAATTTTGAACGATATTTAAATCTAATTAAATATCACTCAAACTTGCGGTTACTGAAATAAAATCAATAGTCTTTTGCTCAGCATATATTTCTTTTTGTTCACTGTGTTATGTTATGGTACTTTAGATTGATTTTAGTTCTGTGTTTTGTTATATCTGTTTATATATAACTGCTTGTCGCCTAAACAAATAAGTAAAAAAAAATTTGGTTGCCTGTAAAGTCGGTATACGGGCGAAAGTTTTACGTGACAACGACTTTGAATGGTAAAATCATTAATGTGAATATTCATTCGTATAGTAGGAAGAAGGATGAAATAATAGTAACAATTTAAAACATTTATTTATACAAAGAATTATATTTAAAACATTAATTTATACAAAGAATCTCGCACTGAATTTCATATTAACTTTTATTTTACCTTTACACCATACGCTGCAATACTTTGCAATACTAGTTGCGCGCGCGCACCGATCATAGTTAGTGACGCAGTTCACTCATCGTTAGAGCACACTTTTCAAAGTATAATTTAAGACGTTGTCACGTCAAAAATTATAAGAAAAATTTCAAAACATTTGACCCGGCAGACCATCGCTGAAACTTTTTATTACTTGCCAGTTCAAAGCGTATAAAAATAAAGTAGCGGTTAGTTATTGAGCTCATTATTCTCAAAAGACCGATTTTAGTGCTTTTTCAAGCTCAAAAATAAAGTTCTAATACGTTTTGAATTTTTCAAGTTAAAAACGAAAATATGCATACATATTAAAAAAATCACTTTTTTTTAATATTTCAACTACGATATCTTTGGGACACGGTGTTAGAACTCAGTTTTTTTGAAAGAAAAAAAATGATCGAATACCAAACATTGTCAAAGGTTTCACATATTATCTTGAAAAAAAGCCCCTTTTTGCGAATTTTCCGTTAACAATATCTCTATGTCTGATAATGTCATAAGAAAACATTGATGAAATATTGCATACTTTTATGAATTTAATTGAATTTATAACCTATTTAACAATAGGTTATAATTCAATTCAATTCATAAAAGTCACATGTCGATCAATGCTACTTTTTTTAAAAAATCAAAGAACAAATGGATGAAATTATATTGCTAATCAAATTCTCAAGAATTCGCAAGAATTAATTACCTTTTTTTGCCGCAAGTGTTGTGATAATAAACAATTTAAACCACATTAACTTTTCACTTCACTTTATAAACAGTTGACAAAACAGTTCACGTATAGGTTGTGTGCTGCCGCTGTCTTTTTTCTATTAGGCCGATTGTGCCTCTCTATTACTGTACTGCGCTCTCGCTCGCACGCTCGGCTTAGGTGAAACGTGACAATGAGTCATGCTTTTTCGTGCGTGCAGCCGGCCTTCATCGGTTTATAAGAGGTTATCACGTCAAAAACCCTACAAAATTTTTGTAAAAAATATTATATAATAAAGCTTCAAACCTCTAAAACTTCAAACATAATGATTGATAGCAATAGCGCGAACGTATAGCACCTCATAAATTGAAAGCTTAACTTATCTGCATTGAAAATAATATATTTATAAATCAGTAATAGAAGAAAAATACATGCTTCACGCATGTATTTTTCTTCTATTACTGATTCATTGTGCGGGAGTTTGAGCAACATAACGACTTCACAACCCTAAAAAAGATGAATAAGCATATGTCATAATTATATAACACTACCGTACTGTTTATCATTTCCACATATAATAAAACTAAATTGTACATAAACAACCGGTTTTAAAAAGCTCTTAAATTAAAAAGTTAATAAGAATAATAATTTCTTAAACCTACAAAAATAATTTGAATAGGTAAAGTTTATTATAAATTAAATATTCGTAATACCTACTTAACTAATTACTATTTTTGGAATTGGTGATTGCCAATGCAAGTCTGCTTGTGCGCTCTCCCGCCTTACACACTGCCTTCTTCGTATAGTTGTGGAGTACAAAGGTACTCCACAACTATACGCTCGAACTCGATCAACACTCGAACGTTTGGAGTGCGTTCAACATTTTAAGTAGGTAGACATCATGAATATATAATATTATGTAGTTAGGTCAAGGTATACAGCAATTTTTTTATGTTATGTTAAACTTGTCTGGCTGGCATCGATTCCAAAAAAAAAGCTTGTCAAGAGAATGTCGGACCATGTTCATCATAGGGTTCCGTAGCCATTATTACAAAGAAATGCTCTACAGATGAAAAAAGTGAGTTGTTACACTTTTTCTATGTTTTCCGCACAGAATAAGTATAAGCACCTTAGTCGCCTATAACTAAAGAAACAAGTAAGTATGTGGACTACTACTCTCTAACTAGTGTAAACTATAATGCAGCAGCAAAAGAGCGTATCTTCATGGCACTTACGTCCTTGTGTTAAGAAGCACAGTTTTTCGGCAATAACTCAATTTAGGTCACTTTTAAAATAATTTTCGTTGAAAGTATTTATTAAGCGATACCTTCGTTGGTTTTTCCATATTTTTTGGACTTACGGTTATGGATATAAAGGGGGAAAACAAATTCTGTTATTTTCGGAGTGATTATTTCCAAATTATCCATGTTATCAGAAAAATAAATTTAAATTCTTCCGTTTCGGCAACGCATTGGTCAATTTGGTGTGTTGTTTCGAGCCAGATTGCGCTCGGACTGGCGGCGGTCGCGGCGAGCGCCGTCGGCGCGTCCCCCGCGCTGGTCGCTCGGGCGCGCACGAGCTCAGGGCGCTTCGATCGCCGCCACTATCGAGCGCCGCCCCCCGCCTGCCGAGAGGGTAGTTCACGTGTCGGCACTGTAATTTATCAAATTTTATTCGGTCGCGAAACGACGCGACATGTGCACGCGAACAAAGCGTCGACCGGCGAGCGTCGGGCGGCGGGCGGGGCGCCGATAGCTCGCGAATTAAGCACGGGCAAAGGCGGCTAATGGATTACGGCAAACGAGAGCCGCTCCACCTTATGGCGCCCGGCCCGCGCCCGCGTCCGCGCATCTGCGCTCGGCTTATTGTTCTACCTCGTTCTGATAAATAGGATCCATTACGGTCGCAACTGGCGGGCGCGCGCCGGCCGCGGGGCGTCATCGGCCCGTTCTCGTATGGCGTACCGCTAAGGTGCACGAATTACATTTGAGTGATTTATATTTTGTCACGACGATCGTTCTTGACAAGCTTTAATTGGGCTTTTTATTAAAGGTGCTCTAGCATTAAATTTTACGTAAGCCAATATTTATACATATATCTGAACGGTTCTATTCCAAAATTTCGGTTTTGTCCCGTAACAATAGAGGCGAGCGGCGGCGCGCGGTCGGTGATGGATTGCGGCGTCGATTAGGGCAGACGCCGACCTGTGTTTTCATATCGTAGAGCCGCACCTGTCCGTCGCGCCCGCCCACACCTACGAGGGTCGGGACTCACGAACCGCAATTAATACGGCCCCGAGAGTGACCGAGTAAAAATCTCGACTAAGGGTTTGCGTATACGCGTCCGCGCCGTCAAGAAGCCCGAAGTAGGTGCGGATCGAAGCATTCCTATCGCACTTTCCAAGTAGGAAAATTTTATTAAAATCAGATTAATGTGTAAATGCAATGTGACATTGTCGTTTGTAGCGTGAGCATCGCAGCTCGTGCATTCACCTGAAGAAAGAGCATAGGGTCGCGGAGGGCAGGACGGCTGTTTAGTGTCGAAGGGGAGGGGGTGCGGGCAGATTAATTACTGCTCGACTCAAACGGACGCGGCGACGCGGCGCCGGCCGCCCTCGGCGGGGCGGCGACGCCCGGCCTCACTGCCCGATTACAGTAATTACACCTGGCGCTATAGTACTGGGCCGACGTTTCTTACCGAATCGATAGCAATACAACTGAACTGTCAATTTTTAGTAAGTTAGTCATGCCTAAATTGATATTACTGCTGCAATTAAAAAAATTGATGATATCTATTATAATTTTATACGTCTGTATATGCACACGTCTCAAAATTTAGGTAAACAATTATATCTTCGAGTGAAGACTTGTAGCGTCTGATGGATTTGTAACTTTTGATGTTTAATAGTCTCGCCTTGTTATCCATATATGAGGTTATTTAAAAATATAGTAATAGTAGCAAAGTACATTCATCTTTAAATATGAGTGATCTGTTTGTATGTCGTAACGTGTTACATAATCATACAACGTCGTGTTATATACAGTAAAACTTACATTATTTCCAAAATGTCATGAGATTAATAAATTTTATTATTAAACTTATAATCTTCCAATTTAGTACCTTTACGAGGCGGTAAACACATCCAGAAACTATTTGTATTGAGTCTGGCTATACCGACCGTAATAACTAGAGAAATATTTAGAGGTTTTTTACATAGGTAGCAGTGAATGTTTTTTCATCGAAGTGGTATTGAATGAGACCATATCTTAATCCTACTGTAATGTCAAATAATAACAAAGGGTGAATGTTCGATTACGTGCTATACAGAAAAAGGAAAACAGTTGAGAAAATATTGCTAATGCACAGTTGCGCTAAGTATACTAAAACGGTGCATTTAAAATATTGAAATAAACTTATCACTGTCCGTTTCAAATCGAATAAAATTGGGATAATGAAAGCGTCGCACAATAATCACGTGAATCTCGTTTTCTTGAATTCGGAGCAAGTCTGTATCGTAGAGCGTTATTAATAACAACGCGTGATGTGTGTGTGTTAATGTCACGCTGTGTTGTTGTGCTAGCGAGCGTCACTGTTTTGTTGTCATCATAAAAACGTCCTCTTATTTTAGCATGTGATAAAATCCAAAGAATTCTGAGAATTTTGTTCATAGCTCCTTTAGTTTAAGATGAGTTTATTATTTATCTCGTTGGACTTAGATCCAATCTATTTTTACGTTTTGATAAGAAAATTAATGAAATTATCGTTTTCAGTCGGCTTTTGTAACAAAAAGATTTCCTGACATGCCGACGTTGCAAGATAGCTTTTGTGACCTTTATGAAAAGGGCTTCCGTAAATTCCAGTACGTGTGTGTTGATGGGTGTGTCTGTGGGTGTGGGTGTGGGCGTGTGCGCGCGTGCCGCGTGTGCGTGGGTGTGAGTGGAAGAGCATAATCAAGGATATGTAGATTACATTGAAAATTTCTGCAACTGGCCTTTGTAGTAGGAACACTAATAAAAAAATAAGGTTCTTCAAAATGTAAGTTATTGAGAGTAAGTTACGTTTTAGCGTGTGTCCTGTTATTTGTTTTTCATTTGGATATCATGTTGAAAATTTTGAGTCGATATTACAAATAGTTTAAGTTGAGACAATGTTTGGACCATCAGTTTTTGCGATTTAGGAGTTGCTGAATTCAATAAGAAATAGGGCAGAGACTTAATTGATATTAGATAACCTAAAAGGTATACCATTTAGAAACCCCGAAGCGTTGCGTTCCGAATGCGTCCCAAGAGGCCATCAAAGACGTCCCTAATGAAAATTAAAATAATGCATTTTACAATGGTTGGAAGTAATGTAAAAGTGTGCCAATAGTGAGGAAATATACTTGGAAAGACAACAAATGTATCATAACCATAATATGTGGTCTTACGAGTATAATGGCAATCTAGAATTTTTCAGTATTGCCTACATATTATTATATTCCTTTAAGTGGAACGTTTATGGTAGCAAATATGTTTATCTGAAATCCAAGGTTTAGTAGAAATGTAAAAAAATTTTGAAAAATCCGAAAAGTGCACGCCTCATAGCGGTCGTTCAATTTTTACAAATATGTATATTAGTATAACTGTTTTTTTTTTCGTGCATTTATATAAGTCTATAAGTACATTATGAGTAACATGAACAAAATTTAAGTTCAAAATATAGCTCGATTTTTATAAGGTGAGAGAAGAGCATTACCTCAGCGCTCCACTTATGAGGCATGCAAAAATACCAGGTAAGCATTGTGAACGGACCTAAGTTTACTATACTATACATATATATAGACAATTAAACTACGTTGAATTAGACTGTGATCTTCGAAAGGACTTAGTTTAGGATAATACTAAAGCGTTTGGAAAAAAAATGGACTAGATCAGTTGAGTTTTTCGGAAGTTATCGTGACCACGCGAGTATGGGTACGTACAGGCATACGGACGTCCACGGAATAATTTTGTTAAACATCTTTTTCATTAATTTAAAAAGTAAAATGTCTTTTAAAATGTCATATGTCATAAGCGTTGAAACTAGTGTTTTTCCTTGACATTCATGTGTAAATATTATAATGTAAGTGAGTTAAAAAATAAATAGAGACACTTTTAGTTCAAAAAATCACTTAGTTTTTGTAAGGCGAGAGTAGAGCACTACCTCAACGCTCCGCTTATGACGTGTGCAATAGTTTAACAAAAGAACTTTTTCTTTTATTTTTTATTAATGGAAAAGGATTTTTTATTATCTCATTACACGCTAGTTTGTTTTTTTTCCTTTTAAAGCACTCATTTCATTGTTATTTACTATTTAATTATTGTTATTTATTTAGTTCATGCAAATGTTTTATCTACTGGCAGCAAAACCTGGATGTACACCTAGTATGTTTATCACCAAACATAACTTCTAACCATAACAAAACAGCGAAGATATAAAACAATAAATGAATTTGTGGTAACACCTGAAATACTCATATATTTTACTCTGTGAATGAAAAACTAAATTGATAGGATTACTTTTATACCCTAATTAAATTATTTAATGTGATTAATATTAATACTACTTGAAAGAAAGACCTCATAAGTGGACCCTAATCCATAAAAATGTTTTTTTTTTTAATAGAATTATGTTATCATTAAAATTGTAAAGGTTCGCGAAATGTATGATTGAATTTTTTGAACGAACTTAATTTTAGAAATGTAGAAAACCAGAGAGGAAGAGTGATTGTAAAATTCAGGCGATGATGATCCGCTGTGAATAACAAACCTGAATTTGTCGTACTGAATAAATGTAATAAAGAGGGAACTCCAATCGCGCCGCGCGCGTGCGCAGAGATTTATGCTCTGCTGATGTCATGAATAACCTCACCGAGATTTACAAAATTGTATCGCCTGTAACAGCTGATAGATGTGCAATATCTTTGAGGAAATCTTGTATTAAACTTATTTTAATCGCGACTAAGTATTTTAGGAAGATTATCAATGCTAAAAAACGTCTAACAGTTGAGACTAAGTGTAAATTAAATGTCAATTATATAAATTCTTTGACATTTAATGGACAACAAATTAAATAAACTGAAAACGAAAACTGTAAACTGTCCAGAACTAGTCTGGTTCGGACAAGCATGTTTTGTATCACAACACAGGGAGCGGTCCGTAGACATACTAAATTGAACTTTTGTGAACTAATATTTAAATGTTATACTTTGTGATAATTGAAAAATGTTTGAATCATCCTAACTTGTATTGAAATATTAGTAAATGTTGCATATTACTGTGGCCCCTTGCGGTGTACTTTATTATTAAATACGTACATACAAAACGCGATAAATTGAATTATTATCATTGGACCTTTGAGGCCTGCATCGGAATCTGCCTGAAGGCACATGACGTCGACGACACTGATCATTATTTAAATACTTACAATGACATCAGAGGTGCAGAGCTTATAAAAAAGCAAAATAATGCAAATCAGCGTTTTTACACGTAACATGGAATAGAGGAGTCACACTCCTCAACAAGATGATCGAAATGTGATTTCTGGAAAAAATCTGTGAGACACGTTGGATAAGCAGAGTCTCAACCCTTGAAGCGGTTAAGTATCAATATACTGTACTGGAAAATGCGCTACAGGAACAATACGAGAAAGATACCGACCCGTGACTGATTCAGAAACCAGCTCTCTTGCCCCATTACATGAATCAATACGACTTTTTGCATAATCTTGTGATTTGGTATGGTCTACTGCACCAAATATATATTGTTAGCAAATCATTCCACTCAATCGACCGACTCGCTAAGCGCACCGATTTTATTGAACAAATTTTTTCAAGTGGTGAAGGAATACAGAGATACCGGTCACGTGTCAGCCGCGGGCGCGGCGGAAGATATTGCGAGAAAACGAGATGTCATCTGTATCTGTGTAAACACGGCAGACCCGGAACTACATTTTAAAATGCTGTATTTTATTGTTTTATCGACACAATATTAAATTCATTAGAAACACGCCTTTAGCAGATGACCAATTTCGATCCAAGTCGGTGTTTGTTAGGTGATTTAAAGCAACCGATTGATGGTGTTGGACTGCAGCAATCGTGTTTAAATTTGGAAATTATTTTAACTCATGATTCACATAGCGATACTTCTAAAGTAAACCTATCTCAAGATATATTAACTTTGAAGCATTTTTTAGGCATAAGCCAAGGTAAACGTTAAGTAGTTCTCATCGTTTTGAACAAAAACTATAAGTGGGATTTGTTGTCAAATATTTGAATAGCCCTCCGGTTATTACAAATTATTCAAGTAAGCGTCGCTAATGGCCAGCATAGCTTTGATAGCTTATCAAAACTCATCAAAACAAAAATCGATCTTGACTCAGCAAAAATTGTCAAACTTGGCAATTTTATCCATTGAAAATGATATTGCTCATTACATACCTATAGACGATTTAATTGTGTAATTTTCCACATACGAAAGGAAGAAAAGTTACCTTCGTATAAATTAATTTACGATCGATAGGGCGAATGTGATAAATGTTTTCATTTTATTTACGCTTTCATTTACTTTATTGCAGTAACTACTAGGTAGTAAATTTTATTATTTTGTGATTGATTGGAATTAACACCAAGATTTACTTTAATTTATAACGATTTAACAAAATCTTTATCGTTTAATGATAAAGACGCAGATGTGCAATAATTAAGTGTTAAGTACTCATTTAATTATAAATGTATATGGCTGTGCTGGTTTTTTGGAATCGATGCAATTTTTTAAGAAATTAACAATTATAATATTGACGTAAAGTGCATAAATAAATTTATGTGTTGTAGATTATATACAAAAGAACTTAAAAAAACCGAAATGCGGTTCAAATCTCGACTTATAGTAATAACATAAAAATAATGTGTATAGCATATTCTGGGTCAAAACGAATTCAGCGACATCCCCACATTCGTCAGAATCTAAAGAAATCAATATCATAGATACATAATAATACAGTAAGACTTAATGTCAGAAATAGTAATAGACGATTTACGGGTTCGTTTTATAAATTCACACAGAATAGATACGAAATTAGAAGCTTATTGTATACCTACGAGAGCAAGTCATAGGCAAAACAATTTTTGCCCGTAATAGAATTGTGAATCTCAGGATATTAGACAACTTTGACTCTAGGTAATGTTGGATACTATACAGAGACGATATTATTAATGATGTGAGCGGGGTGTGCGGTATGCGCGGGCGCACGCGCAGCAATTAACGGTGTCGCGGGTCAACGAGCGCGCCGTTACACGCATACCGGTCAATTCTCGCAATTGGCTCGTCGACACTACACCGCGCCACGCTGCGTCGTTCGGCCTGGGAACACTGAAAATGTCGGCCGGGTCGAGAACTCCCGCCCCCCTCCGCCCCCCTCCGCCGCCTTCTCGGTCTCTGCCGTCGAGCTTACGCAGTATATAGTAAATATGTATACTTTTAAACATGAGATAAAATTAAAATCGAAAGATGTAAAATTCCTATTGAAAAGTATAAATTTATTTTTAGAAATAAAAGTAAACGGGAATACGAGAAAAAGAGGACTTAACAATAATTTATATCTTTAAAATATTCAATGAAGTTAAGGAGTGGCTTCGTGCCCATAGGTTAAAGGGTGTAGGCGGTGGGTAGGCGGGGGCAGCGGGGGCGGCACGACAGACGCTCGTTTCCGGCACGTCATGGACAGATCAAAAAATTACCTTCGGAGGGCGCTCTCCGCTAATTGGGCGCGCTTAAAAATCACCGGTCTCATTACTTCCGGGGGTTGTTATGAAAAATGGCACAAATTTAGGAGCGATTCATTAAGGAACGTGCCCCGGGGCGCCTCCCGCCGCCCGGGCCGCACCACCTTTCGGTCGAGGGTCTTATTAGTGTAAAGTGGTCCGCGTCACTACTATTCCGGAGCTAGACGCGCGCGCTACACCTCGGCCGCGCCCGCGCCCGCGTCGGCTCATTGGGGCTAATGCAGTCAATTGGAGTAACCCGAATGCGGGCAACACGCGCCGCACCGCCTACCTAGTCATGCCTGAATTCCATGCCTGTTTTATAAATTTTAAGCGATGCGCTATACGTTCTTCGATATTTCTCATACTTATTCTATACAACTCTTATTAAAGCTAAGTAGTATGACGTTAAATTAAAAAAATATATAGTATCGCTTAAGAAAGAAATGAATTATAGAAAATTTAATCATAGCGAGGTTTTAGCGAAAACAGACTTCAGTTCTCCAGTATAATGCAATTGCATATCGGTTGAAGGTTTGAGACCTCATCAGAGAGTTGTGAAATTAGGAAGAGGGCAATACAAAAAAAGGTTTTTAGACGTCTGTTGACTTAATGGAAAATGTATAATTTAGCAAGGAGGGTCGGCGTAGATTTTATTTTTCCGAGTCACGGTTGGACCTTCTTGGAAACATAACGGGCAGAGCGTGTATGCTTTTTAATACATATATTATTGTTGACGTCACAAGTATCTGTTTGAAAAATCTATAGATTATTCAACACGGCATAAGTGCACGCTTTAAAAAGCATATCCTCTTATAAGATTGTCATGTACACAGGATTTCAAGTTATCGTTAATAACCGCTTCAAATTTTTCATTAAGTGATTCTAACAGAGTATTAATTTATTATTCAAGTTAAAAAAATGAGTATGCATAAAGTTCTTGCCGTCAACCTTCAAAATTTTCCTCAAAAAATATTTTTGCAAGTACTATTTGAACTTAATTCCATTGTCTTCAACGAGGATGCATATAGAATAGCTACAAACTAGCATTACTAGATTGCTCCAAAAATAATATTTTACGTTGGATGATCTTTGCAGCGATTTTAAATGTTTACGGTTTACATCTTTTTGGTGGCGTCGGTCTGGCGGGGACGGCGCCGGTGTATGGTGATGTAATGCGCAGACGCACGTGTGACCTCGATTCGCCTCAGCTTGGCTGTTCTGTTCGCTTATGCGTTCGTCGATTGGAAGCTGTCACACCACATAAGATGCTTAAAAATACGCCTATGTTATTAGGATTTTATTTAGTTTTACGAATATGCATAAATTCAAGCTTATTATAATGAAAGAAAAAATAATCTGTACGTCCGTCGGTGTTCTCAGGCGCACGACCACCTGGGCGTGCGTCGGGGTCGTCTGTGGGGCGTTAGTTTTCGTTGTACAAATAGTGTACTTCGAGCTACGAGTGTAGTCCGCGATGGCGTGCGCTGACGCAACGTTGGCGCCGGCGTTTACTCACGCGTTTTGGTTGCATAGTTCCTCACTCATGGTTATGTGCTCTATTAAATATAATTAGATATTCCACACTCACCGAACTTAGTCTTTCTAAACAATAATATATTCATAAGAAAGCTGCGCAACTAATGATTGTCTTATAAACATAAATGTATATATCACGTCGATTTAGAGAAGCGTAATTCTCGTATTAGCTCAGCAAACTCGAGTCGGAGGCGCGCGCGGCGGCCGGAGGTCGGCGAGAGCGCGCTCCACCCGCCATGCCGTACTAATCAATTAAGATCTGCGGACGAGGTACAAGTATTCGAAACTGCTCAAGATTGTGCCGGGCGCGGGCGGCCGGCGGCGGCGCCTGTGACCGCCTGAGCGTGGCTAACGACCGGTGGCCGATATCGGAATTAATTAAATTCGATGAGGTGGACGAGGCGCGGCGCGGGCGCTCCCGCCGCCCGGGAATCTCGACGTCGATCGTACCGGTATTATGTCAAATATCTGGCTTTAGGTAACGCACTAATTTCCTTATAAAAGTTTTCAGCTACGACGGCGCCCGAACGAGGGTGAGGTATTGTAGCCGGCGGCGCGGTGCGGGCGGGGCGGGGACGGCGGATGAGCGTGACCGCAACCACTTACCGACTCAAACTTATAGTCGGGATTTCATCGGGCAATCTATTTACGCGCTGCCAACTCCCGAGTCCGTAAGCGAACGGAATCTAATCGGGAGAGGCTAACGCACACTGGTGCAGGCGGGCGGCGGGGCCGGGGGCGGGCGCGGGAGTTTACCTAAGACGGCGGCCCGCGGCCCCAACTTTAAACACCTCATACAATTTGCCGGACGCCACTTGGAAACCCCTGACTCGGACTTTGGCTTTAAATCTAACGTATACAGAGTGCTCCACAAATGATACACAATAATATAACGGAAATAAATTTATATTAATAGAAACAGGATTTTATGCGACACGATTTCAGCACAGCCACGACCAAAATTTCAGTGCCCAACTTAAATGTTTTCAGCTGTAACCATACAACTAAAGTATACAACAACTAAGAGTGTGAATGGTGTACACAACCTCAGTCTACTTCTCTCGTGTCTAAACGAATTATTGATAGTAAAAATTTTCTATATCTGTTAACGTAATTAGTTACTATGCTGATAATATGTTGTATGTTTGTAGGTTGTGCTTAGTTTGAGTGAGTTCGTTTTTATCGTTGCGAATGTTTCAGGCGATGGACGTGACGAGTGCACGCCGCTCGCGCCTCTGCGGCGCGGCCGCAGGTACGGGCAAGTCAGACGCTGATGCAAATAGACGGCAGTCGCATGAGGCTCTAACCTGAAGACGCGGAGGTGCCGAAGCCGGAGCCCCATTTATATGAAATTAATCTACTTTGTTATGAATGCTTTTGTAAAAGACTGTTGACAACATATAATAAAAAAAAATACCACTCTAACTTAATGTTCTCTTACCCTAACAGTCTTTTCGTGTAATGATAAACTTAAAAAACGTTAGACGTTAATATTAACAATACTCATAGTATGGCGATAACTGATATCATGTGAAATTTTGCTTTTGAGATAATCCGTGCGTATACATAGAATTTTCGTGCTGCAGAAGCGGGCTATTTTATATTATATCCCATCAAAAACATAAATGTGAAATGAGACCCAAGTTCAATATTATGATATATGCCTTGGTTATTGACTTCACCGACAAAAGAAGTGAGATTTAGATGGATGCCAAGTTAAATGGTCAGTCCTGAAATTTATTTATAACAACTAAAAATATAATTTCTTCTTATAACTAGGATAAAATTTTGAAGCCTAAGGTCTGACTTGGCTTTGTAATTCTTTGTGAAAAGCAAAATAAAAACAAGTAAAAGAAAAAAATCGTGCGCATGTAACTTTTACGCGTGGTTAAAGTAAAACTTTTTTGACTTTTATGATAAATGTCACCAAAAAGATTAATCATAAAATAAATATGTTGTTTTATATACATTTTTTTTTGATAATGTAATTTTGACCTTTTCGTGCTCGTGTGAGCTTTGGACCTATTAAAATATTCTTATAAATATAAATTGTACTTACATAATTACATATAAAATTCAATGTTAGTCAATTATTACAGTTAACGACGAAGCACTTACGCATAATTGAAAAATCTATGCCGCTATTTGATGCATCAATCGCCGTAGTGGCAATTGATGCATCATTGTCTACCTATAATAAGAAATTTGGTAAAATATTTCATTAATTATAATGCGATATTGATTTTAATAACGAAATTATAAATTTTATTGATCCGATTTCTAATTTTGGTATGATGACATTATAAATGTTACTGATTAGATTTTTAAATTAGGCACTTAAAAATTTCCATTTTTTAGGCCGCGGGTCATGATTGGTTTGCTGATTTTTACGTTTATTAATGGACGAAGATGTAAATTTTTTTCCAAGTCAGTCATAAGAATTATTAACAACACTTGTTTTATAATATTTCAAAAGTATTTTTTTACACATGTCTTTTTATAAAATTTTCACATAATAATAGTCAATTAAATTAAGCACTGTAATCACAAAGACTAAGTCACAAGAAAATCTAGGGTTATAATATTTTGGGCTAGTTTCACGTTATTCATGTAATTAATATGTAATTATTCAGCAATTGTAAATTCGCAGTGTTACCAGTACATAAATGCAAGTATATATATAAGGTTGGTAATGAAGAGAATGTCACTTCCGTTCGGAACCTGTTACTTCCGGTTGAAAAGCATCTGAGTTACTCTCAAGTAGTGGTTAAAGAAGTTTAAAAAACATGTGTGGCACTCGGGGACTGCCGCGGTAAAGCTATTGCATAGTATTTTTTATCAACTTATGCAATTATAATTATTCATTTATTTTATTTATGCAGTATTTTTTTTGAGGAGGTGCCTTAATGCCGAAACTCTAAGCAAGCATGAGTCACCAGATTGCGGGGCGAAGAGGGGGATTACAAATGGGCAGTAACGCCGATATAACCAATGCAACCTAGAGGCGAGTAGCTGAACTAAAGAGACAAGCGTGACATTTCAAAAAAGTCATTAAAAATTCTGCTATTCATCGATAGATGGCAAAAGTAAAAAGTATCACCGCTGTGCCGGTAGGAGTGGGGGGTGTTAGGTTATTTCCGTTACGGAATTTCTGGATTCGGTCTCCACGCTCAAGGCCCGCGATAGAAGTTATGCAATAGCTTAAAAATAGGTAAAACTTAAGGACTTTATGCCACAGAAGTATGCGGCGAAATAAATCTTTTAGGTTGTACACTCGAGCTCAGAACAGGGCAACGTCTGCTCGAGCTTTTATTAAAAAGGTTTACATTTCATGAAGTCTATTTGAATCGGAAAAATCAGCTGCCACGATTGAATATAAAAAATAATTAAGAAAGAAGCAGCCGCTATAGTAACGATTATAGGGTGGCAACACGAGTTAGGCGACGTCACACACCGCCGGCGGCCGAGGCCTTAAAACTTAACGCAAATACTGACCCCCGGGCGGCGCCCGCCCGGCCCCGTATTCACAAATGGCGTCCGCGCCGGGCCCGGCCTTCGAACTTAAGTTTTCTTAATGGCCCATACCTTATAATTAAAGGATTACAACCGTCCAATTAAAGACAAACTTAACTCTGACGCTCGACGTCATAACGCCCACGATGTTGCGACCGCGTCGCGGCGATGTTTCCGCTCGACCGACCGCTCGTGCTCAGCGAGCGCACCGCCCCGTGCGCACCGAGTACGTCTAGAGCGGGCTTAGAGAATCGCGTGTTCGGTTCGAGGTCGCTCGGCGCAGCCTGCGGAAGTCGGTGCTCGAGTAATTACACAAGTTTCCATGTCCCGGGGCGATCGTTCGACAGTCGCCGGCGCGCCGGAAGTCCGGCCGCGCGGCCCTCGGCGCGTTTCCTCTCCACCTTACGTCTCGGACGAGACCTGTCGAGCTCGGCGCGACCTCGGCGCGTCCGGTGCGCACTCTGCCGTCGCGGCCGCGCTGCGCTTCCGGCCCGGCCTGCAAACACGCTGGACCCGTTCCGTGTCTTCACGTCGTTCGGTGCCGCGGCCCGGGGGAGTGACGCCGCCTTCGCGGTCGCCGGAAGTCGCCGCCGACGTACGCTTTCGAGTCGCGCTCACATTACGCTCGGCCGACTGACCGTGATGTACTCCGGACCGTAGCGTTATTGTCTGTGTACCAAATAAGAATTCACTTTTAATAAAGAGTTCTGTAGAAAAAAACAAAATGCATTTGAACTCATTTATAGATTCGGTTAGTATGTATCTGTACGTGTAATATTTGAACTTTCTCAACGTAAATCATTCGAGTAATCATTTACACTGCGCTTAGCCGCGTAATCTTAACGTTTTCCCCACTTCACTATTTTTTACTCAAAATTGGCCGCGGCTCTGCCCGCATGAATATAAAACTTTCTAATTCACGCTCCCCAATCTCACCGCGCTCTCGATTTCGTTTTGGTCCGCATTCGATCTGATGCTGACCCCGCTCTTTATGCCCATTATTGATTACAACGATTATGCGTATCGCGACATGTAGTTATTAGTTAAATGAAAGCACTCGAGGTTTAAGTCCCTCAGTCTGAAATAAAAAGATTAAAAAGGCCAGTTTCAACAACGAAACCACTAGACCATGAAAGCAATAATGACGTTGTATTTTTAATATTGAATATATCACTTTTATGATTTTGTCATTGTTATGCACAGATGAGAACTTGTTATATTTGAAATATCATGAAATAAATATGTAATTCAAGTAATTACGAGCTAATCATAACGCATCGATGTGCATCGTCCGGTTATCAAATAAGGTATATAGTGAAGGACCTTTGAGATTTCCGAGGGCGGGCGGCCGAGGGCTCTCTCGGCTGCACTCCGCCCACTCCGCCGGTCGCGAATTAGCTTTGTACAGGTAGTCAGTACATACAAGGGATTACTTTTTCTTTCTTTTTCCTTCCTATTCTCTTTTTATCTAACTTTTACGTTGTTCTTTAAATTTGAAAAAGTGTACTAGTATCTGTTAGTATCACAGTTAGTAGTTTCATGAAAGCGAATGAACAAGGAAACTCCCATACCTGTACGATTGATGTATTTTAGGTGCTTTTTCTTAGAGTAATCGTGTGTTTCCACCGTGAATTCTTTTCCTTAGGTTATTGATTAAGCAAAAGAGAGAAATTTATATCAAATTTTAATAATATCTTGACATCCATAACTCCGTCTTAGATGATTTAAAATAAAGAAAAGGATTATTTGATAAGTTTCAATTTCTTTTTTAACCAGATTGTAATTTTTTTTAATTTTTTGTTGTCATATCTTATCTAATTTATTATTTCAATGAATAATGTCATTCAAATTCAAAATATCTTTATTTCCTAGGTTACAAAATAACACTTGAAATACGTCATAGTTTTTTGCGAATTCACACTTTACCGCTCGTTTGGAACGCAGTTTTCCTTCAAGAAAAACGAGCAAGATACTTAAGGGTAGCTCTTTTCTAATTTGCTCATACATAGCCTAAAGAAATACAAAACCATTAAGAACGAAATAGCCCGGTAAGAATAGCCGGACCGCTTATGTTCATGGATATTTATCTTCTAAATATTCAGAAATTGTATAATACTCTTTTTTAATGAGTGATTGTTTAATAACACTTTTAAATTTATACAGGGGTAAATCTTGTACATCTACAGGAACTTTATTGAATAGGCGCACATTGAGCCCTCTAAATGAATTTATGACTTTACTTACTCGACTTACTTGTGAAATCAGTTTATTTTGATTTCTGCTATTGAGTTTATGTCGATTACGATTTCTTTTAAACATTTCAAAAAATTTTTGTACACATAGTAAATTTTCATAAATGAATTGAGATGCCATGGTTAAGATTTCAATTTCCTTAAACTTATTTCTAAGAAATGCATGAGGTCCGAGCTTGTAAATCGCACGAACGGCCCGCTTCTGCAACACGATAATTCTATGAATATCCGCGACTCATCCCCAGAGCAAGATGCCATACAACATCAGACTATGGAAACAGCCAAAATAAACCAATCTAGCAGTTTCGAGGTCTGATAAATTTCTTATTTTGTCACTGGATAGACAGAAAAGCTAAACCTTTTCGCCAACTTACTTATATGAGGACTCCATTGAAGTGTGTTATCTAAAGTAATTCCCAGGAACACGGTAGAATTAACAAACTTCAATTCTTTTTGTACTGAAATAGTCCCGGATCCATATCTTATATTTGGAAGTGAGAACCAAACACATTTTGTTTTCATTTCATTAAGAATTAGGTTATTTACAGTAAATCATTTCTCTACCTTAGATATAGCATTGTCTACATCGTCATAAGTTGGCGTTTGTCTTTTAACTTTGAATAACAAAAAAGTATCATGCGCAAACAGTACTATCTCATGAACATCCTTAACAAGGCTAGGCAAATCATTTATGTCGACTAAAAAAGAAAGGGACCAAAAAATTGATCCCTGTAGTATATCCACGTGAACTATAGATCCAGAAGATCTCTTGGCGTTGAAATCAACTCTCTGAACCCTGTTACTCAATTCAATTGAGACCATGATCAATATCAACATAGAAATGACTATAGTAACCGATTTACTTTAATGAATTCAACTAAGACCATAATCAATATTAACGTGAAAATTATTAGTATAACTAATTCATCTTAATAAATCCAAACTGATACTATGATCAATAAAACACGGAAATGACTATAGTAACTAATTAATCTTAGTAAATTCAACTAAGACCATGATCATTATTAACATGAAAATAATTTTAATAACTAATTCTCCTTAATACATTTAGCTAAGACCATAGTCAATACAAATATGTAAATGACTATAGTGATTGATTCACCCAAGTTACTTCTTTGGCGGATTGCACCAAAGTAAAATGTTATTCGTCAAGTAATCTGTAAGACTTAACAGATTGTCAATATATTCCGCGGGTTGCACCAAGAGTAAAACGTAATTTGAATTCGTAAAAGTAATCCATAAGATTTGCAAAACTGTCCATACTTTATCTATCAAATCTTACAGATTACGTTTTCGAATTGTTTTTACTTTTGCTGCAACCCGCCGATTATCTGTCAAATCTTACAGATTACATTTACGAAATACATTTTTACTTTTAATGCAACCCACCGTTAGTCTCATTGAAGGCTCATGTTCATAAATTGTAATCAATTCTGTGAGTGCCATTGAGTTCGCATTTGAAGGGTTGTTTAAAGTTCACTATTAAGCACCTGTAACATGTACAGTTGATATATATATAATTAAGTAAGTACCTTCAGTGCTCACTCAAAACCAGTCTCGAAGTTCAATACAATTTATTGATATGGACCTAAGATATCTTAGTTTGAAGATTAGTGGCATTGCGATGCATTACCCTACCCATAACCTAGACCTATTCAACCTTTACTAATCATGAGCCTGAACCGTTTGGTGGCAAAAAATGTTTATACTTTGTTCATTGGTATTTAACTAAAGGTAAATTGTTTTGATAAGTCTTTTTAACTAAAAACATATTTAAAAATAAAACATTATTTTTAGAAACTTTTTAATTACAAGTATTGCATCTTATATGCTTTTTCAAATATATTTAAAACTATTTATATTTACTTAAATATGTAAACCAAGTACATAATCATTATAACATTCTACATAATGCACTATCTATTTCTAATTCATAAATTCTTATTTCACCAATTTCATATTTTTTGGAAGTAATAAAGAAAAAACTTTAAAAGGAACGTTCTAGTATTTTACCAGAGGTGCAATCCTAGCATACAGAACAAGTTGCTATATGAACGTATGATATCATAAACAGTGAAAATTAAATGATAATTAGAAATAAATATAATAAATATGTAAAATAGATAGTCCATTATATAAAACGTTATGCCATCCTCTTGGTCTACACAACTCTGTTTCAATAGCAGTTACATGGCCATGTGCTGTGCTATCTAGAACAGAAACAAATTTATGTTATTATAAGTAAATTCATGATCTGAAACTAACATTTTTTAAATATAATTCAGAGAACAAAAGTTAATTTTCATGTTATGGGATTAAATATTAACTAAAGTTACTTATATTCAAATTATCACTGCTTATAAATAAAATATATTATATTCAAAAATCTAATTTCTCATCACTAACTTAACCTTAAAATTTAATTTCATTATTTTGTGTTAGTATATGCTAAATGTATATGTTACACATTTTAGATAAAATAAAACTAAAAATGAAATGTAAGAAATTATTTATTCTCCAATCAAATACTACAGCGCAATGTTACATATTTTTTACAATTAAGTATTGTAAATTACAATTAAGTAATTAAGTAGATTGTATTGTATAATTCTAAACCTTATTCCAGGCAAACAAAAGGTTTATCACTAGGAATCTAATAAATATAATTATTTTTTTTACACTTACAATTGGCAAGTTTAATCAATTCGTGGAAAAATGGTTCCGTTGTTTTTTTTTAACAGCTCGTGGAGCTTGATTTTCATTAATGGGAAATTAATGAACAAATTATCTTTGTAAATACCATGCACAGCATTAAAATCCATAAGCAGCTGAAAAGATAAGAATGCGTACTTATATTAAACAGAATAAACAAAAATAGCCATTTATTAACATTTAAAACAACTCAGTATTATGGTCATTAAAATTTGTGTTAAGAAGAACTCTTCCTTCTTCAACAAAATTAATTTAAATGTTATGTGTAGTTTTTAAGAAATTAGATATTGATGAAACATGTTTTATTATGGGATAGATATATTTTGATATTTTTCAGAAATATATCACACTAACAACAATTTTTATAAAATTAACCTTCTTATGAAAATATCAAATATATACATATAATATCAATAAACAGAAAATTATTTTACGTCGTTGAGCATGTAAAATAGTTCGTCATATAGCTTTACATCAGCTGACGTATTATCAGATTAGAATCTTAACTCAGATATGTTCAGCGCTCCCAACAAGATACTTACTGTTGAATACTGGTATCAAATCTTCCAGTTCCCAGGTCTTGAGAAGTTCGTTAACTTCCTCCATTGTGAGTATGGTCCTTAAAGTTACGGCACACGTACCCTTATGTCTTCAACTCTCAACACCACAAGTGTCTCGCAATAATTTTTCACAAGTAATGCAACTAATGAAGCAAAATAATGATTAAAAAATTAAAAATCACCAGCCGAACAAAACGAACTAGTTAAAACTCGCGTGACACATTAAACAAAGCATTGGACATTGAATTTGATCGGTTGACTCCGCGCCCTGCCCGCGACACCGTAACAGCGATGTGGAAGGGATGATCACTTGTTTCAAACGACAAATGGATTATTTCATTCAACTTATGTGAAAATCGTTTTAAACAATTAATGTCAGTAGAAATAACATTTAATTTATAGTTATTATAATAATGTTAAGTAATAAAAGTAATCATTTTTCTTTGTCGTTTTGAAAATTATTTGTACCTATTTAATTGACGTAATTAATAGGTCTTAGATAAATCAATATGCCAAATTTATTAATTTAACAATGAAAATCATCAACACTATTAATTTATTAAATTGTTTTAATTATTCGTCCTAAATTGATCCAACCTGTATATTTGTACAAATTTGCTAAATAAAAATGATCTAATCATACAAGGAGGAAAATAATAATAGAAACAACGTATATTTTTTGTTGAAATTAATATGCATACCTACATTGTTGGTTCAATTACGAATGAATTTGTTGTCATAACTAATCAGCTTTCGTTGATATACATAATTTCATAGTTGTTTTATTTAACATAAGGTCAACTAAGAGAAAATCTCTCTTGTTTAACTTTCATTTTTTTGAGTGTATGACGTTGTCTTTAAACCGAAAGGTGCAGGGTTCGATTCTGACCAGAGACACATCGATGGAGGTGTTTTTAACTTAAGTCATATTAAAGCAGACGTTTCGTGCCTCGGACGACACTTAAACTGTCCGCCCCGGATGAACCCTGAGCTGAAATAATGACTCATGCCGCGCCCGTCGAACGATTTAAATTTGACTCAACAATTTAATACCGGCTTACAGGATGGTTGAATGTAGAAATCAATCCATAAAGTAACAAATACATATTTAGATATGACGCGTCATCGATCTATGTGAACTAACAGCTGGTTCCCACGGCGGGAAAGTAGAAAAGTGGCGTGCGGCCGCGCCCGGGCGCCGGTACAGCATTTCCATTAACCTGGGGTCATTTCACTTTGTAAATATTATGTCGCGAGCGCCGCATGAATTATTCAGGGCGTTCGGCCCGCGCCGGGTGCTGCAATCTGGCGAAGCGGTCACGCCATGTTGTAGTTATCACGATTTTTCATGAATTAAAAAAATCTGTACAAATCGGTTAGGTACAAGTTTTGAAATAAATATATCAATGAAACAGATTACGTCATAATAGTGGAATATCGACATTGAGTCCTAAAATAATTATGTGTTTGCTTATGTGTAAGAAGGGCCAAGTGCAAGCGATGCACCGAAACTTTGCACAGATAGGAAAAAAATTTATATGCTGTTTTAATACTTTCATTATGTAGCGCCAACACTTAAGTAGGAATAAATAGATAGCTTGAGAGTTTGTTAAAAACAGATAATAAGCTGAATAAATTTAATATTCTAATATTTGCTAGGAATATTTCATTTTATGTTACAAATACATAAATTCAAAATATGATCGGTATAATTCCGTAGACTCG
This sequence comes from Eumeta japonica, assembly GCA_005406025.1. Classification (NCBI taxonomy): domain Eukaryota; kingdom Metazoa; phylum Arthropoda; class Insecta; order Lepidoptera; family Psychidae; genus Eumeta; species Eumeta japonica. Next base: position 134,852 of record BGZK01001465.1, read on the forward strand.
GTACCGTCAGAAAAAAAGCATTACTTTTCTGATACACCCTAAGATACTTGTGCATTTGATTTTTAAATTTGCTGACGGTGGTCGTATATGAAATTTTAACTAGATGCCGTCGTCCCTTAAATAAAAAAAAATCCTAAGTTTGGATCATGGAAGTGCTTCGAGTACGAACCATTAGCCGGTCGCGGCGCGACAGCGCTCGGCGGCCGTGGTGACGCGGCCCTAGAGCGCTTCAACTTCGACGCCGTCCCACTGGACGCGATTTAGATCGAAATTAAAAACTATAGTCGAGTTTAATAGAGGACAAATTTAAAGTTTGCATGATACCCATGCAAAATTTAAATTTGCATGTGTAAATATTGTTATAAAAGTAATTATTGAAAAGACTCATATTTCGGAGATTAGACAGTGGGCGTGAATGAGATTAGAGTTGTATAATATGTCAAGCCACAAACATTAAAAGCATTGGTTTATATTTAAGAAAATAGTAAAATGCTATTGAATGTGTTTCTAAAACTAATACTTAAAAATTGAATTCGGGAAGGAGTATTTTGTATGAACACCAGGGTTAACACGCCTACAAGAAAACGATTTATTTCTAGAATTGAATGCAGACGATTTGTCTGGATACTCTAGAATGTTTTCTGAACAGATACTGACGCTGAGCTGTGGTCTTTTTGCAGTGCTACAGCACACATACATACTTCAGCGCCTGGGTTGCGTCTTACTATTATTATACCTTTAATTACGTAATATATTTTTCTTATACTTTTATATTAACTTATTTTGCTATGCGTGTGTCTGTATATCTATAATACCAAATAAAAGTTTTCTTATCTTTCTTATAATTCCTATAAAATTTTAATTCTCCCATTTCACTCTTTTATGTCTTTATTTTTTTTTAATCCCACGTTTTTTTCAAAGTAAATAATTTTTTGTTTCTAAGTACAACCCTAAAAACAAAATCTTAAGAAATAAATTATAAAAACGGTAAATAGTTGATAAGGCAACATTAATAATTAAAAAAGTGAGTGAAAATAATTTCAGTTTCCGGAATAACGGAGCTGCTATACAGTCATACTCTACAACCGTGATATATCTGAATTTCCAACAATTCATTCTAATTGCCTCCCTCTGTAACGGAGAACTGTTGTCGTATTCAAGTATTTCACACTGCGGTATGTCGACGAAATTTTCATATCATAATTTGAGTCGGTAAAGAGGAACGACAGGCGAGCACTGGAGCGGAATCTAAACGCCGCAGGCGGAGACAGGTGCTCGCAACTACCTTCTTTGGTACCGAGAGCGGTAAATAAAACATGTTATGTAGTGTGGTCAGCGGAGGGCCTCGACAGAGAACTGAGCAGGTTCGAAACCGCGAAATAACATCACATCATCACAATTATGTGATGAATGGCGTCGCGAAATAGTAATTTTAATACTAAACTAACAGCAACACCCGGCTTTACCCAGAAAACATACATGATCTTACTTCGATAGTGGGTGGAAGCGAGTGTTGAAAATAAATAAATAATTTGTTTAACATACTAATTTTAAAATTATATAAAACTTTTTATTTTTAGTCGATTTCATTACTATCGTTCATGTTTTATTAGAACATACTTTGCTCATAAACTATATTTTACATGTTCGGGTTGTAAAATGAATAATATCAGGCGAGTCAGCGTTCGAACACGAGGCGCAATGACGGCTGCCTCGTTTAAACAGGGGCCCTTAAGTTGATACTGCGGTATCGGAATGCTTAATCTTGTGCTTGATCGATTCATGGTTCGAAATGAAAGGGAAATTCGCTCGAAATTTGAAAATAAAAGCGTTTGGGACATAAAAATACGTTATACTTCTTTTTGGATAGTTATTATATTCGCCACGAAGGTATTGTACAGACGTTCGATACAAAGTCTTGTGGCGTTACATAATTTCGGAAATTCAAGTTTCGCAATAAAATGATCGGTGCAAACTTTTAGGTCGAGGCTAGCAACGACGTCACTGGGACATCGAGAGAAATCATAAATTCGCTAGGAAAATTTATATTTTGGTCTTCGTCGACGACGGTCTCGAGCGAACCACGACTTTCGACGAAATAATGTCTCGAATGTCTCGATGGACCTCGTTGTGAATTTCGATTTTGTCGCCAGAACGGCCCGACGCCAGCTCCCGCGGGTAAACGCGCGCCGGCCGCACGCCCGCCGCATAACCGCCGCGACCTCGTGTAATGCTCAACGATGTCCGAGGGTATTTTGAGAACGAGTCGTTCTGGTGAATCGACGATATTAGAAAAAATCATTGATCGATTCGATATGTCCGGAAATTTCGTCATTCACTAAGTGACTTCTAAACCTCTCTGTAACTTACTAGTTTTATCTAAGTTTATAAAATCAGTTAAATTACTAGAAGCGTCGTCGTAGCCGGATAAAAAGGATGAACACTACCGCCGCCGCGGGAGTGCAGGCCCGTGCGGCGGGCGCGGCGCGAGCGACGGCAGACCGAAGTAGCATTCGCCTATACAAATAAACTTTCGCAGCGCCGCGCCGTGCGTCCGCGACGGCGCACGGCGCGGGCGGCGGCGGTCTGTGATCTCCGGACAGGCTTTCCGGCATCGGGAAAGAAGCGGTGTTTACGCGCGAGAGGGCGACAGGTGGGCACAGGCCGGCGCAGGCGGCAGGTTATGGCCGGAACTGCTTGTTTATGCGCTTTTTATAACGCGCGTGCACTCCCCCTGCCGCCCGTTCCGCCTCTCGCTGCTCTCAATACGTTCGTTTTTATGTAAAACAATTTAATAAAATTGACTCAATATATTATTGCATTATTCCGCCGTGTACACAAAACATATTCGTTCTACACATAAACAGTATCACGTTGGTAGTTGGTTGGTATCACTTTGAGAGATGGCTGTATGCAGGCCGGCTTTCCAGGTTGAGGGCGTTGTGGTGCACTCAGCGGGCTTGAATTCCATATTAATATAAAAAAACAATTTCTAATTATTCTGTAGACATTAGACTGCAGACTTCATTATCAATCATTATAAACGTATATATGAATTATTATTCATTATACTTATTTTAATTACGAATGTTTCATTTTACACAATAGATATATATGAAATATATTATTAGAATGTTTTATTTAAATGAAAAAAAATAATTTTAGAATTATTGACAATGAAGTGGGCTATATTTCTAAATTGTTACTTCATTAGCATACGACACACAAAAAAAATAATGAACATTATATTTCAAACGTAGAAGTACCAAATATAATTTACTAGTTTAGGCCTTAAACACAGCGAGTAAGTGTAATATACAATATTTAATTTTTTTTTTTTAGGTTTCTCCTTGCGGGGGAGGGGGAAAAACTAATGTACTATCCACGCACCCGCGTGCGTGGGGAGTGTCCGACTCTCACGGACCAAAAAACCCCCGAAGCGACCTGATGGTTGGCCGTTGTCCGTAGTCCCAATAATTTGGAACTTTGAGGACTTCATCTGTCGCGGCCGATCGGCATGGGATGCCGTCGGCGCGTGATTGCCTTATGGATGCCTCAAGGTGGGCATCTCGGCATAGGGAATCACGTGGAGGTTTAGCTCGGGCTTAACCTCCTAGCAGGGTGCCGGGAGCGCGGGAGGCGCACCGGTTGGATGACCATTTACGGTCGTAATGTTGGGAGGGTGTCCGCGCCTAGAGTTCTGTCATGTCTTTGTTTATGTTTGTTAGCCTTTCGACCTCAGCGGTGAGTTCGTCCGGTGGGTCTGAAAGGACATTCCGTGGCCTTCGGATGAAATGATGTGGAGGGGGAGGCTCGTAGGATACGGCTGTTTGTAGTAATGGGTTGGGATGGTTAGCAGCTGTGTCGAAGAACTTTTTCGACATGTCCTGCATGTATTTGGAAATCGTGGGGAGTTCTAAGTCCCTATGGAGGATATCGTTCCGGACGTACCAGGGTGCGCCGGAGGCTCTTCTGCAGAAGTTGTTTTGCAGAACCTGGAGTTGGTAGAGTGCCTTTGGGTTGGCGTGGGCGAAGACTGGCGCCGCGTACGTCATCACCGGCCGTATGCACACTTTGTAGAGTGTGCATTTATTTCTAAGGCTCATTTTGCTCTTTTTTACCGATCATGCCGCTGAGGCGTGATAGGTATAATTGAGCATTCTGTCTAACACGCTTGATATGATCTTTGAAGTGAAGATGTTTGTCAAGCGTGATTCCTAAATATTTATATTTGTGATGCCACGGAATAGGTGATTTGTTTATGCGGAATGTTGGTGAGTTGTATGGTACAACTTCTTTCTTTTTGACGCGGCTGTAGTTGAAGAAGATGGCAGCTGATTTTTCGGGATTAACCTCGATTCTCCAGGTTTGGAACCATCGCGTCAGCTCGTCGATGGCCTTCTGGAGGCGAGGAGTAATTATACGGAAATTACTACCGCTCAGGTATAGGGCGGTGTCGTCGGCGAAGAGCGCGAGTTGGACGCCTGTTTGCGGGCGCGGAATGTCGTTCGTGTACGCGGAGTAAAGCAGCGGGGAGAGTGTGGAGCCTTGAGGAACTCCGGCTCTAATCAGTCTTTTGGCAGAAATGCTTTTTTTTCATGCCGGAAGGAGAAATGTCTGTTCGTCAGGTAATGTTGGATGATGAAGACGAGACGATCTGGGACTTGTAGCTGGTGGAGTTTGTAAATTAAGCCGGCGTGCCAAACTTTATCGAATGCCTTTGCGACATCGAAGAAAACTGCTACAGTTTTTCGTTTGCGTTTAAAGCCCTCCGAGATGTGTTCGACAAGTCGGAGGGCTTGTTGGGGGCAGGAGTGGTTTGGCCTGAATCCGAACTGTTCGTTGATGATCAGGCCTTTTCCTAACAGATGATCACTGAGTCGTGATTTGAGGACTTTCTCGAATAATTTGCCTAGACCGCTCAGGAGGCTGATCGGCCTATAGCTAGTGGGGAGGTCGCGAGGTTTCCGGTTTCGGAATTCCGATAATGACGGCTTCTTTCCATGCTTCGGGAAAGTGACAATTTTGGATGCAAGTATTGAAAATTGCGACCAGTAGCGCCACCAATGGCGCAGAAAGCATTTTATTGCTTTATTGTTTACCCCATCCAGGCCCGGTGCCTTTCTGGGTTTTAACTCTCTGATGAGTTTTGGACCTCGTCTGCCGAGACCGACGGTAGATCGTCTTTGGGAGGTAACGAGGACCTACGGAGGACTTCGTTTTCGACGCGGTTTACGTGTTCGAGATCGGGGGGTGCGGGGTTGAGCGAACATTGCAGTTCGATACTGTCGGCGAGATACTCAGCTTTTTCCTGGTCATCGAACGCTAGATCGTTATCCGGTTTTTTGAGGGCAGGCATGGCCACGCACTCGTCACACACAATATTTAATATTGATTTTCACCTTTTATATAGTCCCTATCGCACCTAGGATACATCAAGCGGCGAGCGGTGGGAGTGGAGGTCCAGGGGTCTTGGGCGCTGGGGTTCACTCTTTCTTTTGTCACTGACAAGGAGAATACGACCAACGTTTATTGACATCTCTCCTTGACTGTATATAGGTATTGACTTACTATTTTTTTTTCAAAAGAGAAATTTATACTGAAATACTGCACTTTTTATTTATATTTTTTAGAATTTTAATTTAAACATAATTCCCATCAAATATCTAGCCCGCTTAGCTTCGCACCAACCAGTTCTCTCCACGTTATTATCACTAATTTTTATGAATAAAATTCATTCACCTAACTTTGCATTGGAATATTAGTCAATTACGCGGCGTATTATCTGTAAATTATTCCCTGTGTTATTTTCAATCACGCCATATTAGCACAGACGACTTCTTTGTGTACAAGACGCAGGATAAGCGTTAAAAAAGTTTATGGGTAGGAACCCATATTTTTTTTTTATTTTGTGTATCTATAATATCAATAATATGACACAGAACAAAGCAGTAACAAACACGACTCGATTGACTTAACATTGATCTGATCGACGACATCACAAAGCACTCCTCTCGCTCCTGCATCTTGGACCCGATACAGCTAAGGTCGGCGAGAGCGCAGCTATTCTTGTATTAGCATATGCACTATAATTACAGATGGATTCCCCATCTCAGGCGCACGCACCTAGGTGCCATTCTTTTGTCCTTAGTACAAATTTCTGTATAAGACATTTTCTTCATAGAAGCGACACCTGATGAAGCTTTTCCACACGTACTAAAAAGCGTGTTAAATATATGTTTGTTTGAATAGTTAGCATTACTTTTGTAAAATTTTAGGTACACATCGTAAATTTGAATTGGATAACACAATTTCTATGGCAGTTCAGCGCTCCAGCGCCGATGGTACAAACCGTCACTGCCACGGAGACGATTACTTTAATATATTTGCAGAAAATTTACAATAATCATGTAGTTCAATTTTTGGGGTTCCATAGTGAACAAGGAATCACCATGTCCGTCCGCCCGTCCGTCTGTTTGTTTGTCCACGGTTTCGCTCAAGGGATCTAAATACTAAAATCTGTAATTTGACATGGGTTGGGTATACGTATTCCATTCTATCCCATTGTGGGATATCGCTAGACACCTCATTAAAAAACATTGCGGATTTTCGATTTGCGGATTTGTTTGCCAAATATTAAGCTTCAAATTGCTAGTTTTGTTAGAGTAAGTATCCCCGCCCCCTTCACTTATAAATGGTTATTCTTGGCTAAGAGAAAAAATTCACAAGAGTTGTATAAAGTAGGGGAAAGATTTTTTCGTATTTCATATACAAATTCAAAATATTTTTTTATCATATTTTTTTGGGGATTTAATTATAATATGGTATGCATATGCCATTCTGTTCAACAACTTTTGCCCTTTGTAGGTACTGACATATTCCCATTACTGCAGAAATATTGGGAGTTCTGATCAAAAAACTGCGACAAGTATTTTTGACAGTTCTCTCTTGATGTTAACCTAATACTACCTAAAGAATTATAAAGAGACCGAAATAGGTAAAAATCTGAAGGTGCAAGGTCAGGGCTATGTGATGAATGCATTAACACTTCCAAACCAAACTCTCTCAATATTTGCTGAGTGGCTAAAGATGTATTCGGTCTGGCATTATCATGGTGAAAAACCACACTTTTTCTATTGATCAATTCCGTCCGCTTTTTCCGTGCTTCGTGCTTGAGTCTCATCAGCTGTTAGCTGTAGAGATCCAAATTGATGGTTTTATCCGGCGGCAAAAGCCCATAAAGAATAAGGCCCTTCCAATCCCACCATATAGATAGCATCAACTTACTGCGAGTTAATCCGGGTTTCGCTGTAGACTATGGAGCTTGCTTGTATTTTGACCTTTGTATTTTGTATGTTTTTCGCACGTTATTTTCGTAGGTAATCATTTTTCATCACTAGTGATGACTCTATTCAAAAACGGTTCGGTTTCATTACGTTTCAACAGAGAATGGCGAACATGTTTCATTAAATTTATTTCAGTGAGTTCGTGTGGGATCCGACAGATCAAACCTGTTTTGTGGTCGATTACCAGCTCTTTAGCCATATCATAAGAACTAAAATGCCTATCTTGCCCCGCTTTTTCCAAAATTGCGTGGACTTTATCCGCGAACGGTCGACCATAGCGAGGTTAATCTTAGACATCAAAATTACCGGACTGAAAACGTTTGAAACACTTTTGTGCTGCTCCTACCGATACTGCATTAGGTCTATAAATGTTAAAATTTTTTTGTGCGGATTGTGTTTTTTGCCTTCTTTGTACAATAAATACTTCAAAATGTAGCGAATTTCTACGTTAGATTCACTGATTTAGGAAGAAATAAAGACAATAGAAAAATGGCGGGACACCGGTTTTTAAGGTTCCGAGTCGAAATCGCAAAAATAAAACCCTTCTAGTTTGCTCAATTCTGTCAGTTCGTTTGTATGTCACAGGTATTTTATTCAAAAACTACAAGACACATATTGATGAAATTTATATTGTAGGTGTTTTGTATAAGCCGCTGCCTAGTTTGATGGTTAAATAACAAAAATAAATATTTCTAATAGTTTCTGTTACGCCATACGTGTAACAGAAGCAGAATTTTTTTCCAGCAAATGTCAAGGAGTGGCACATATTTCGACAGTTCTTTAAAAATTCTTTAAGATATTTAAGCAATTTTTCTGATTACGTTAATAATTTTGGAAATAATCGCTTCGAAATTATAGAAATTGTATGTCCTTCTCTATTTTTTAAACTGCAAGTCCAAAAATATGACAAAAATAAAAAAGGTAACGGTTAACAAATACTCTCAACGAAAATTATTTTAAAGATGACCCAGTATACTTTCTTTGAGTTATTGCCGAAAAACTGCTTTTCTCAATAAAAATACGTAAGTGCCATGAAGATACGCTCTTTTACTGATGCACCTTAGTTTACACTAATTTAATAGTAAGTCGACATACCTACTCCTTTTTCTAGTCATAGGCGACTTAAGTGGCAACTTAAGTGCTTATAACTGTTCTATGCGGGGAACACGAAAAAGTGTAACAACGTACTTTTTTCACCTGCAGTGCATTTCTTTTTGATAATGGCTTCGGAACCCTAAAATGAGCTTGGTCCGACGTTCTCTTGGCCAGTGCTTTTACTTTTATATTCCTTTTCTATAATGCCATCTATTTCACGGTATCGTAACTAGCCAGATACAAACAGCACGACCAGAAAGATTTTAGTGCAACATTTATCAAACGAAAAGGATTTTTCTCCGACCTTATATATATATAACGTAATTAAAGGTAAAACTATCATAGCTGAGTAGACTTCACAAGTTACCGAGTAATTGTCGACTGATTTGTATATTCGGAGAAATAAAAATCAAATTTCCTACAAAGTCCTCTGAAAATTACTTCGATGACGTCGTTGGTTGTGTAAAACAGGTAGTAAATACAAACTTATGAACCGTGTAAAATTAAGGAAATATAAAATTATAACATTATTGACACCCTTCCTAACAAACCCGTTTTTAGAACTCAATTAGTCGTTTCATAATATCAAACAAAAAGCTCCCTTATTAGTTCGTATATTATGACGGCCAACTACAGAACTCTACACTACGCGTGTCCGACATGCATTTAGTCGATTTTTTTTTAATTAAAACTATCCTTTAATAGTATAAACATATATTTTTTAACAAATTTTGGCATTTCAATTTTATCAGATTTTTTGGGCTATTAAAGAAATAAGTTAGCAATACGCTATTAAAATTTTCAATATCACTTACCCTTGTAATGTAAGAAATAGAAGAGTATTATACATAAAAAAATTACTACAAAAAGGAAGAAAAATAAAATAAAATAAAATTCCCTGTATTAACAGAAATTTTGATTTCTATCCAGTATCTATATATTCTATATGATTCTAGACAATCAAACAGTTAAATTTTAATAATTCGTCTTCAAATAATGTAATAAAATCTAAATTTTATTAAATATGGTAAAACTAAAACTGGGAACCAAACATTAATTAAAAATAAGTTCTTAATTTCAGAATATTATATCAGTATTATCTGCACTTATACAACAAAAATCAAATAGGTCTCGACTATACTGTAAGCAGTTTATACAGGCAATAGTTATGAAATTGAATACTTTTGTAAAGCTATGTCGCGAAAGTACACAGACACCAAATTAGTGTGTATCCAAAGGAAATGTTAAAGTGATTGCTTTGCATTATAACGAGTTCGAAAAATAAAAACATGGCACATGGGCCAATGAAACTCGTACTATGAAGGTACCCTCAAACCTACGTACATAACTATGTTCTAAATATTTCGATCCCGATGATTTCCACGTGTTTTCGATTCTGATATGGTGAAATATCGACCCGAGAATTACAAATTTTATTTTATTTGTTTCCAAAAATTTTTCGAGAAAAATTCTATCTGAATTTTCGGCATCCTTAATTTTTTATAGCGATAAATTAAAAAACATTCCCCCACATATCGGTCTACATCACGATCAGCACTCCAACTGAAAACGTAGAATTGTAATTGTAAGGAATTCTTTTAACCATTCAACTCCAAATTAACGATTTCAAATTTTTTTCCATTACTTATGCTATCAGACTCACTTTTTTTCTTGCCGAAAATTCGTGGAAATTTTTATTGCTTAGTAAAGACCTTGAATTGTAAAATTTTCATAATTTTAGGTTTTTTGTTAGAAACGTGTTGAAGTACCAATTTGAAATTAATATCAAATACCTCTGCACTTTTTTAAAGCTGTAAAAAAATTAAGCTTCTAAGTAAAGGGGATTAAAAAATATGCCGCTAATACTTTTTATTTTGACATTCGCAAGTAACTAAAACCTGTAGGACACTTTCTACAGGGGGAATCATAAAACGTGGCAAGAATCTAGATCTGGTAGCATAAGTAAAGGAAACTATCCGAGATGTTAAGTTTTAGTTATTTCACCAAGAAAATATTTTGTTTTCACCGCTACGAACTAAAATTTATAATTTGGGTTTGGATCGTGATCTAAGGAAAAATGGTTTTAAAATTCCCGCTATAAAATTTGAGTTTTCCAAAAATTTTAATATTTAAACATTTCTTGCTCTAAGAAAAAACATAATTAAGTTTGTAAGAAATCCTAATGGCGCAAGTTCTATTTGCACTTGTGTATCGTTTTTTTCCTTTTATCACCTCAATTAAATTAAATCTGCATTTAATTTTTGAATTAAAATCGTTTACCAAAGAATACTACATAACTTACACAATAATGCAATTTTAATTGTCAACAAACTTCAAAATCTTGTTTAGCATAACCTTATACTATAAGACCTTTGAGAATAAAGTGTTATGCAAAAAAAAAAAATTCCATTTACTTAATGACTACCGGTTAACTAGTTAATCAGAAATTGCTGTAAATTTAGACTTTTCCACTGGATGTGGTTTAGGGCAAAGACGATGACCGTACTAATTTTAAGCCAAAAGGTTCTAACGGTCTTCGATTTTTCAATGAGGGTTAAGATCTAGTAAGACATGTTCGACGTTAGTTTACAGCGGTTTGAAAAAGCGGTTTGTTGAACGTCATGTTTTAATTTGGTTTTATGGACATTTTTTCTAAAATTGTCAAATGCCATGATTGCAATTTTGAAATGAGAATAATTCAAAGAGATAATGTGTAATAAAATAATTATTGTGTAATTGGAAATCGTTTTTAACCGCTCGATTGTACACTTTCGAGGTTATGGCCTCAGTAGACTGTATTGTCATGGCGATCCTTTTTCCAAAACCGAAAATAACGGAACATATTAGGTAGTACGTACTAGGAAGCGCCAATTAAAACATTTAATAAAGACATTTTATTAATTTAAATTTCTAACGGGCTGCGTGCGCCGGTGGCGGGCGTGCGCGGGCGGGCCGCATTGTGACGATAATGCACACTCCCGCGTGAAAAATCGACGCCGCGAATTTGTATATTTTTTATTTTTCACTTAAGCACCTCGGCCGGCAATAAAAAGCAGGCGCAAATGACGCAATATCGGCGCGAGGGGGCGGTGGGCGCGGGGGCGCGTCGGGCGCGGAAAAATGACGTAGTTATTTATGTTAATTTTAGGGCCAAATGACGAGTTAGGTGCCGAACGCTGCGCGCCCCGCACCCCGCTCGGCTCGTGAAGCTGTGCGAGCACTACGAGACACTACAATTATACATTTTTGCTTATGGAAGTATGAATCTAGTTTCGGTACGCGTGGACATATAACTAATTCCTCGTTTTCTATATCGAGTAATGGCGCTGACATGGATACCGATTCGACCTAAGTTCCGATTTTACGTCAGTTGCGTCGCAGTTTAGTTCTTCCAAATCCTGCGTCCCTTTCTAATAGCGCTATCGCTCTCGATACCCGTATCGATCCCTTTCGATATTGATTTCTGCTCCTTGTAAATTACTGAACAGGAACGGATTAACGGGAGGTATAAAGTATTATACATCCATATCCATAAAATATTATATCTGTGTGCTAAATTTCATATAAATCCATCTGCCGTATTAATCAATTACAAACAATAAAACATCATCACAAAGTATTACATTTATAATATTATAATAATAGGATATATTACTGATAAAAGATCCAGCGTAAAAACTCTATCGTTCGTTCTAATTTATTACGAGTTTCTAATTATTAAATCGTTATTATTAATCATACAGTTGCAATCGGATTGTTGACGCTTTCTCTTACCTTTTGCTTTAGCTCTACTTCACTATTTCACACCTTATCTTCCTCTCTCCCCTTCTTAATCCTTATTACTCAGTCTGACACCGCTCCATCCTTTAACAAAGCAAACAATGAGCATGGCCGACAAAATAAAATAATGTTAATGACTTTTAAATCTTTTGACAATAAGAAGTTATACAAATAAACATTCGAAAAGAGAATATAAATAGTAATATATGTTTTATGCAACAATGATTTCTATAAGTTTTCTAAATTTCATCAAAATTGTTTGTAATTGTCGAGTCATAAGAAGATAGACAAATAAACCAACAGTGGCCTATGTATTACAAAATGGTGGGCACGTAGTTAATTTAAATTCGTTAAAATAACTTTAAATATTGTTGAGCTATGAAAAAAATACAAACGAAAACATAGAAAACAAACAAAAAGTTCCTATATTCGTTCCCTGGTGTCAAATTATCTTCGTGCTACATTTGTTAAAATCGGTACAGCGGTTTAGACGTGAAAACGTAACAGACAGACACGTAGAGACATTTCGTTTCGCATTTTATATTAGTATGGATGAACCAATTTTCGCTTATAAGAAGTCGGTTTTTAGTGGAATGAACTATTCAAGCTCCGGAGCGACCTCACGCTTTGTTCGCCTG